>LJIJ01000219.1:0-171474 GCA_001718145.1 Orchesella cincta | reverse complement strand
CAGGGTAATTAATCTGCAATTCTAAAATGGAGATGGACTCATTTGAGGCGTGAATTGGAATGGTGGCCATACAAGCATCAATTGTACGCGAACAGAGGGTCGCGGCATTCACGAACGAAGAGTGAGCAGCTACGCTGACAGCTCAAGCCTCGCTTAACTCCACGCTTGTGGGTTTTGCCAAGTACCGGTTCGACTATATTAAGCCTCCAGTAGGTGGTCGGACTAGGCGGCGGGTCTTCAGGGATATTGGGATCATATTCCATAACTAATTTCATGAATTTCGAAGTAGATACGAGATAGGAACATTCTAAATTTACTTAAATTATACTGTAGAAGTGTTACCTATTTTACTATAACTCAGGGGGTATTTATTTTAATTACAAGTAGACTACAAAAGAGTATTTGAAGAGAGCTCCTTCAGGTTAGCGTATATCAACGTACTTTATGAATAAGAAGTAATAATTTGTAGTTCAATTCAATTTTAAACTGCTCAGAATAAATGTAATGAGTTGTATTACTAGCCAAACTAGCTATCTTTGTATTTTTGATGTAATTATTGCTGGTACAGATTGCAAATTCCAATCTTTCATGAGTAATTTCCATCTTTCATGCTAATCATTCAGTAAAAGCATAGTTCGAGCACTAGTTATTTGTGGTTCATGAGAATTAAGCGCACAGGATATTCAAACCATATTTCTCATCTACTACAAGTTGGCGATCCTGAATTAGTCTTTAATTTGTAATTTTAGAAGCATTTTTTTATAATTTGTTCGACGATTACGAATCTCCAAAGAAGACTCGAACCTGGCAAGCGTTTTTTTAAATTAAAAATAGTTATAAATCCTATTTTTTCGCACGTACCAGCAATAAAGCAGGGAAATTTTATGTTCAGACTAAGGGTAAACTTTTTCAAGTCAAGGTATTTCATAGAGTCATAACAGCAGTACATTTGCAATAACGGACACATTCTGGATTCCTTTGTTAGATTCTTCTTTGTTAACTATACA
This sequence comes from Orchesella cincta, assembly GCA_001718145.1. NCBI lineage: Eukaryota > Metazoa > Arthropoda > Collembola > Entomobryomorpha > Orchesellidae > Orchesella > Orchesella cincta. The sequence continues at coordinate 170,467 of LJIJ01000219.1, read as the reverse complement.
TAGCTGGGAAGGCCTGCCGAATAGTATAGCGCAGTGGAACCTAGCAAAATTCTTCATTGTAATTTTCGCTGTACGTTGTACAATTATATTCAATCTGGTATTTTTGAATTAGGACAAGCATTATCATTCATACTAGCATTTCTTTACATCCATTGGGTATTAGTACATGAGTCAAAAGAATCAGAGGGTAACTCGACGTGCTGCTAAATTGGGTTCAGACCCTCAGCATTGTCAAATCATAATGTCAGGTAGGAAAGAAACGGCGGAAGAAGTGGCAGGTTCTTCTGCTCAAAATGCAAACAATGAAGTTTGTACTCCGCAAGCAAATGAACAAGGTAATGCAGGGTTTTTTCGTGATGCAACAACTGAGGAATTAGCTAGGCTGTACCCAAATTTATACTCAAGCACCAACAATCCTCAACCTAACGGTAGGAATATTGCTCGAGATGTTTTTGAAGACAGCAATGATGAGGAAGAGGAACAAGGTAGCCATTCAGATACGGTTGTTTCAGCGCATAATAATAATAACAACGCGGGTTCAGCTGAGAATACCAATCTTCTAAATGAGGTTCTTGCTCAAATGGAAGAAATGCGTATTCAAATGCAGAGATTAGAACAAAACAATGGGGGTTTTAGGGAAGAAAATAGGTTTCTCTCAAAAACTAATGCGGACTTGAGAAGGAGACTTGAAGATGTGGAGAATGAACGAACTCAGGTTAGGCATAGAACTAGAGGTAACGCAAACAGAAGAGATAACATAAATGCAGGTCACTCTTCAAGGAGACAGCAGGTTAGCTATCGTACTGATTTAAATACAGTAGGAAGCAGTGAGCCAAGAGCAATATCTGTGGACAGAAACACACAGGTTGATTCTGTCGTAAACGCGTTAGCAAGAGTTCATGGCCAGGAAGGGGCAACAAACTTCTAATGAACAAGGAAACCTTACGAGTTTAGGTAATTTGAATATGCACACTCAAACTCGCATAACAGCTCCAAATAGCTTAGGGATACCACCTCCTCCACGATCATCAACAATGAATGATCCTACTCCAATTACAGCAGTCCCTATTAATGCAGGAGTATTGGCTCTGATGGCGGAGTGACTCCAGCTGGACCACCACTCCAACCACAAGGCCATTTGCATTCATCTTTAGGAAATCTCAGTTTTCACTCTAAAAAAGAGATTCGCTCGTTATTGAAAAACATAGAACCTCCAACATATATTGGCAAGCGGGATTCAAAATCTGCCTATGATTTTTTGCATTCCCTAGAAAAGTACAAGTCCATTACTGGATGTACGGATGAGACCTTTTAAATGCCATAATTCCATATGTTTAAAAGAGGATGCATCAAATTGGTTTGAGACTGAGGGCATAATTGAAAGCTTTAGTGGCTGGTCAGATTTCGTGGTTCGCTTTCGTCGTAAATATCAGTCGTATGACTATTATGAGGCAATTCGTAGGGAATTAGATCAGCGAACTCAAGGTAAAAATGAATCACTTTCAGATTATATAGGGGTCATTCTTGCGTATTTCAGGCGCATGAATCGGAGTGTTGGGAGCGAGGAAATAATTACCAAAGTACTTTTTGGCCTTCACCCTAGGTATGCAACCTATTACACAGAAATTGCATTTGCGGAGGACTTGAAACATTTAATTATTAGTGCTCAGCAGGTAGATAATTTGTAGAGCGAAGGAATAATTATAAATCACCTCCAACAGAAAACTTGAAAGAGCCGGGATTAGGGTACAGAGAACCGAAGGGTAATTTTGCTAATGAAAATCAAAGCAAGGTACAAGATACAGAAACAATTAGTTTGTGTAGGAAAGGAAGTGAGCATTATTTTGATCAACGATATAATGGTGGGGAGAACATAGGAAGTTCGCACGAACATCCCGATAGTAGCTATTATCTCAATAATATGCCATCTGCAGCTTCCATGAGTGGGGAAAAGCCCTCCGTGACTTCTTCCAACCAAGGATCTGTAGTTAACAAAAACGTAGGTAGCCATGTGAATCAAACTTTTAGAAATAGAAAAGATTCAATGGAATTCCCAACTCGAAATTTCAGTGCTGGTAGTAATGATCACAAAGGCATTTTGAAGACGGATTCCACACATGCTCAACAAGTTTCTTTTAATAGGTCTCGTTCTGAATCTCCATATAAAAGTAGTGGCTCATCTCACAATTCGCCGTTTAGATCAGGTTGCTTTGCATGTGGCAGTTTAGAACATCGTGTCAGAGATTGTCCAAAGACGGTTCAGGGAAACGAGAAAAGCCCAAATCAGTGGTGGAAGTAGAGAAAGTATTTCATTTCTGTTATGGGTATAGAAAAATAAAACTACCAATTGTGTAAGCTTAAAGGCTGTTTGTACTATATTCAGATACAAATTATACAGTTGTGAAAAATATAATTGCCTATCATTTATCGGTTGTGATCCCAAGGGACGGGATCAAGCGTAGTTGGGGGGTCTTGTGGTGACTGAAATCACCAATACATATATTTTGCTCATTTCACGATGCTATCCCGTATTCATATTATACGGGGATAGCCACAATGTATTTCTTATCAGGGAAATATGCATAAATAGCAGAATCGTTTTATGAGATAAACTCATACTGTCTGTGTATGTACAGTTGGTACCATGCACAGCGCTCGTTCCACAGGTTTCATATCATGCAGATACTGAAGCTCTTGAAAGGCATGCAAGTCATGGTTTAGAAAGGGGACTCCATTTTGAGATAGAATGCTGGAGAGAAGAGAAGCTCAAAAGGAGGTCATACTAAAGTTTTCCTAAAAGCATTTTCGAGCCTTGAAGGCTCAGTTTGATTTTTGTTGTATTGAATAGCAGTCACTGGTTGAAGTGCTCGTGGGTTTTTACCCCCTCAGGAAATCCTGAAGTAAAAACTTCGGTAAGTTCCGGATACAACTATATTATTTTACTCGAGTTTATAGTGTTTTCTGGAGGATAGTAGCTAATTGGTATTTCTCCTTTCGCTTGTAGCTCAAGGAGTTATTTGGGAGCGTCTGGTCCTATTTAGGAAGCTCATTTAGGCACATATAATTGTGGTGAGTAATTCATTTAGTGAATTATTTTTATGATGAGTAGGGAATGCGTATTTAGAAAATCACACACTCATTTGGGGGTTTTTGTGTGATTTTAGCCTTCCTTCCTTGGATGGAATCATTCATTTCCTTGAGGGGAAATATTCTTTCCATTTTGTGGAAGCTGTCCATTTTCCTGGGTGGAAACTGTCCAGTTCAGAGTGGGTCGCTTGTCCTGCTGCGCTGTTACTGCTGTGTGCTGATCATCTCATCCTCTTGCTGTACTTCCTGCTACTTCTCCTCATCACCTCAACTTGCTCTCCGTATAATATTTAAGGGTAATTACTACTTAAAATGAGAGATATTTGAGGGTGAATTGAATGTGGCATAAAGCATATTGTACGGCACAAGGGTGGGATTAGCACAAGAGTGAAGCTACGCTGACCAGTCAGCCTGTTAACTCCAACGCTTCGTGGGGTTTTGCCAAGTACCGGTTCGACTATATTAAGCCTCCAGTAGGTGGTCGGACTAGGCGGCGGGTCTTCAGGGATATTGGGATCATATTCCTTAACTAATTTCATGAATTTCGAAGTAGATACGAGATAGGAACATTCTAATTTACTTAAATTATACTGTAGAAGTGTTACCTACTTTTACTATAACTCAGGGGTATTTATTTTAATTACAAGTAGACTACAAAAGAGTATTTGAAGAGAGCTCCTTCAGGTTAGCGTATATCAACGTACTTTATGAATAAGAAGTAATAATTTGTAGTTCAATTCATTTTAAACTGCTCAGAATAAATGTAATGAGTTGTATTACTAGCCAAACTAGCTATCTTTGTATTTTTGATGTAATTATTGCTGGTACAGATTGCAAATTCCAATCTTTCATGAGTAATTTCCATCTTTCATGCTAATCATCCAGTAAAAGCATAGTTCGAGCACTAGTTATTTGTGGTTCATGAGAATTAAGCGCACAGGATATTCAAACCATATTTCTCATCTACTACAGTAGGTATTGACTTTGCATACTCAACCCGTCATGTATGTAAAGGAAGGGGAAAGACAAGGACAACTTCAACTGCATAACAATTCCTCCGTGTGCAGCAGTAAATACCTCAAAAACGAAAAAGAAAGACAGTGGGTTCTATCTCGTTACTGAAATAATGGCAATAAGCTTATCGTTAGTATCAGATGCTATCTTATTATGGGAAACGTTTCTTATAGCATACTAGACACGTTGCCCTTTCAAGAGTCTTCAATGCAATTACACAGTTTCGTTAGACTACCACTTTACCAATTTTTCCAAATTTCGTGCAACGCTTGCATGATGTACTGTAAAATGCTTATGCTGCTCTTATAGATGTAGACAAGACAGCTACTGCCTTACTCATTTTGTTTCCTTGTTCCACCGTGTTATCCATATCATCATGGTCAAAATATTGAGTTGGGTAACATAAAATGCTAGTTTTAACTATTTTGTTATTGCTATTTTATGGCTACGATTCTGTGATCCGTTTGTAGTAAAAAAAATGAACGTATTTCATTCCGTTCACTAACATAAGTCTTTTAGCATCATAACTTCCTCATTCACTCGCAGCTTGTCATAACCTTGTCAAAGTTTTTCGTTTATGGTGTGTGTATGCTCTGAAAATTCCGCAAAACATGGAGCACAGCAGCATTTGGGAATGTTCATGAAACAACATCTATTTCCGCACCTACTACAATAGCACAGCATTTTGATTTACCCTTCAGTATATTTTATGATCAGTGGCTGGCTTCGGGAAATGTATGCCATGTGCAATTTGGTAAGCCCTGCTCATAGGACAAAGCTTTAAAGATAATTCTAAGCTTTTCCTTGGAGAAAAAGAGAAATTGTGGCTATTACACAAGAAGTCAATCAACATCAGCCTTCCTTTTTACATATAAAGCTCGTAAGAAAGTTGGGGAAGTGGGTTGTGTTGTTTGCCTTTTATTTTCTAAAAAATGAGAAAATAAACCAAGTTCAAGTCTCCGAGTTGTTGAAAGTTACTACAAAGCTGGCCAACTATAAAAAATTATTATGTGGGCTAGCTAGCAAGGCAATCTTCCAGCTTTGGTAAAATATGAAGGAAAGGATAAAGTTATAAAAAATCCGGGGGCTGTATGGATTCCACCACACAATTGCTTTTTTTCTTGTGCCACTGCCACAAGTAGCATTTCATTTCATTTTTCTAATGTAACGTGTTCAAACTGAGTTTATTTTATTATAGAGATTCTAAAGAGTCGATGACTGCTATCTGTGAACGAATACTACACACCTTAATTTCAACATCTAAATTAATTTAGTTAGAAGCAAAAATACTCAAAATTTTGAATGAGAAGTTACATGGAAATCATGCAATCCGTTTTTTAATTTCAAAAACAAAATTACGGCTGTGATGGAATTGATTACGAATTGTGTAAACTTTTGGGGCAAGTTAATACACTAACTGAAGCAACATTCAGTGTTAGCATCAACAGTAAGCAAGAATTGGAATGCTCCAATTGGTATCTGTAAGGTCAAAAAGTAGTATAGTGGGAAGAAGGATGCACTCTATACTTCGGAACTACACACTTTTATGACTAGATAAGTCATTAAGTATCTAAAGAAAGCATTAAGTCACACCAAAATGAGATAAAAATTGTAAAGTTGATTGCAGAAATCAACAGGAGACATGAAATGTTAGGTCTAGTAATAACTTTCAAGAAGTCTTAATTCATATATACACACAGCAGAAAAGTGCGACCATACGCGTTATGTTGAACATACAAAAATCCAAAATGCCAAAAAACTTGTCTACTTTTAAGGGTTTTTTTTAGCTTAACCGAGTGACCGAATCTTAAAAATCACAAGTTTTCAAATAGAATCTGAAATATTTTATAGGTTTCATAGTACAGTTTTTACCCTCGAACTAACGTCAACAAAAAAGTTAACAATTAACAAGCCTAAAACAGATATTGTGTTGATAGTATTTTCTACTGTTAAAAGAGTTGTCCTAATGAGAATTCCCAGCATTTATTGCCCCTATTGACATTGTATCTATTTCCCCACAAATTCTGAGCCATTTTTCGTTTCTTATTTCGTTTTTTTCCATTACGATCAATTAATTTGTTTTAAAAAGGATTGTTTGGTTTGATATTAATTTACTATACAGGGAGTCCAGGAGCATTTTTTAGTTTCTTCGTGGCAAACTAAATAATTGTGCACGATCAAGTTAAAGTGCACATCTACTTATATACTTCAGATACTTTTTTCTCTGGGTGTAAGCACGAAATGAAGTAGCAATCTCAAAAGAAGATATTAAATTGCCATTTAATGTCTCCTGCTGATTGAAGTCTGATTCTTCCGTCCACTTCTTTACTGGCTTTAGATACTTAATGACTTATCGTTAAAACGTTATAAATGAACAGGCCTAAAGCTCCTTCACAATATTCTTCCTGATCTTTTTAGAAACCATTTGGAGCCTTCGTAGTCCGAAGCAAATGTTATTTTTATACAAAGCTTTTAATCTCGTTGCGAAGCATTAGCTTTTTCATAGCATGCACCTAGCTCCCTGTTAGTGTTTCAAGAGTACTAAATAAGTGCTCTATCTAGAAAATTCAGAGATTTTGAAAGGCTGGAATGATAGATTGGTGGAGTCGAGTGGAAAAAATGCATGCATATTACACGTACCCAATGTCGGCATACTTTCACAAAGGAAAGAATGCAAGCATGCATGCGTATAGCTTGGGTTGTATTAGCTCACGCATGTAATATTAAGTACGTATTTGCATTCACATCTCTTCGTTCTTGGACTTTTAAAAGGGAACGTCTCTTCTTCTTCTTCCACACCACACATGGCTTGGTTTTTTGCTTGAACAGAAATTCAAAAAGGAGCACATGGACATGATATGATGCTAGCAGAGATGATGATGGAACCAGCAAAGTAGTAAACAGCCTAGAGAAAAGAGAAGAGGAGCAGCAGCCAGTCACTTAGTCACGTCAGCACATTGGCTTTGGCAGTTTCACTCACTTTTCCTCCCAGCTCCTTCGTCCTTTTCTCTCCTCTTTTCTTTTGTTGAATGAGAAGAGAAACACTTTTTTATGAAAACGCAGATGATGATAGTGATGGGGATGGCACTAGCAGAGCCGTCGAAGGTTGTAGGGATCATGATCACTACACCAGTATGATGATGATGACAGCAGAAAAAATGAACTTATCTTTTTGGCCTCTTCAACTATAAATCCGCATTTCTCAACAAAACATTCAGTAGACTACTGACAATCCCTGCTGAACCGTGTTGTATTGTCTTTTTGTCCTTTAGAGTTTGTCTCTGACTTCAACTTCATCAGCATCGACGGAATGGCATTGTAAGAAGCTAACACGGCATCATGCACTCCTTGATTAGTACACCGTACCCACCCAACTCTCTCCACATGCTTGGTTACCTTAATACTTAGGGATTGCATGTGTGATCATCAACAACGACTTCCTGCTTATCAGGTGGGAGTCACAATGATATCGTGGGAGCAGATTGTGTGAAAGAGAAAAATGCCAACCGAAGAGAACGCAGCCCGTATCTCCTTGGATGATAGCGTGTTTGTCCAATCACTCACATCATTTAGCTACGTCCCTCATTCACTCTCCCACTCATTCCGAGTCAGGCTGTCAGTTTTACTCAGCCATGCAACTAAAATCTGCTTACGAATGTAGTTTTCCCTCCTCTCCCCGTTTCTGCTGGTCTGGTAACTTTGGTTCAGTGATTTTACATTGGTCTCAGCATGATGCACATATTATGCTTCCTTGGTCATTTTCCAAAACACATTCATAGCATACCTGCGACGTCCCTCCGCTTTCTCTCCCATCTAAGTATATTTTGGTCTTTGAGAATCTACACTAAATTTAACTCTCACGCTTTTCATCTCCGTCTCAAGAGTAAAAAGTGAAAGCACACTTGTTTTCCTCTCCAAACTGTTGTGTACAAATAGGTGCGGGAAAAGGAGAAATATCTGTTTATTTTAGGGAAAAAAGTCCAAGAGTAAGTTCTATTTTCCATAGGGTAAACACACAAGTTTTGGATAGTAAAGCAGTAAAGAAGAAAAAAGTTGAGTTGAGATAAGGAGGTTGAGAGTTGAGAGACAGTTATGTTATGTAGTTTGTAAAGAAGCATTTCTTGAGTTATTCTAACATAATATAAAGCTTTATAAGCTTCTCATATTACTCCTGTTATCCAGTTGCTTCACTAACTATTGAAAGCATTCACACATGAGTTAAGTCATGTTATATGTGTGAAGCCATGAGTTCTATTTCCTCGCAATGTATTGTACATATATGTGGTCGATTCATTGAATCTTCTGTAGCATGTTGTTTGCTCATATTAAGAATATAGGAATGCTTCCCTACTTTTCACCTCTCCTCCGCTTGCGATTCGTTGTGATATGATATTTCTGCCGGTTACACCTCAGCTGTATACTCGGCTCATATATTTGTTATTTGCAGTCGGTTAGTCAGTAACACAATATCGTTTGTGTGCCACCAGAATTATTTCCAAAAGTAAGTCAGTAGGGGCATATACATGCACTCATACATTTTTTCAGCTCATCGTCAGTTCGTCTGTCTGGCTGACTTTGTGTAAGAATATAATGCAATGGTTGAAGGTGTATCAGTTTTATACGAAAAAGAGAAAATGCATTGCATTGAGAATTCTTGAGCTTCTCTCTACTTCAGCCACTTTTATCGTACTTGTTCCCCCTCCGCCCCTTCGCACATCGATCGTTTGCCTTTCTCTTCTTCTTTTCCGACCACATAGGTATTCACTTTCTCCCTTTCATTTCCTCTGCATTCTTTTCCCATTCTTATTATTAACACACGCATTTTAAGACTATTGAAAAACATGCTTGAGGAAGACAAGCATACGCATTTTTGTTAAACATAAAATAGATTGCCGAATGCAGAATTTAATTATAGATTTGTATGATAAACAAATATATTCTATAAATAAACAGCAAACCGAAACCAAAGCAGACAGAGTTAATTTGCCGTAGCGGGAGAATACCTGTAAGGAAATCACTTAAAATTCTACTGTTGTAACCAGTCTTCAGCCACAACCCGAATTTGGTTAATGTCACTACCGTAACGTTTGTGTGCAGCATTGCGCATGCTGTAAGCTCCCGTGTACCTGAACCATTCATGCATACAAAAAGATGAGCTTTGAAGCATGCAGGAAAGAACAAGGAAGGCATGAAAATCCTTGCGTTTTGACTATCACTCTTTTCATTGTGTGTCTGGCACATCATAAACGAAAAAAGCTTTTTGTCATTGTGAGCTAAAGTAGCGATTTTGATAACGTGGTTGGTTCTTATATACATGTAAAGTTTGTCTCCCTATTGTGATTCACGTTACTCTCTTGTGCAATATCTTGTAATAGGATGAGCACTACAATGCAACAACAAGATGATCATCGCAGTCATGTAAAAACTAAGCCAAGCAGGTGAAACGCTGACTCTTGAGTTTCTTGTCACCCTTCGTTTGCTTTCATATTCCATAAGCCTGAAAGAGTTCCATTTCAATTGAACGAATTCATGTGAAGATCGAAGAAGGTATGCAAATGGAATGGAACAAATATTATGCCCACACTCGTTGAAGATTCGACGATGCTGGCACTCTGAAGTAGCGCTCTGGAGTTCTAGCAATGGGAAACAAACTAGGATTTGTATTCACATACATTTACATGAGAGTAGCTTTCTCCTTCACAGCAGCTCCTAGAGCTGTTGATAACTGGCAATACAATAGAGGACCAAGAATCAATCGCTGAGCCCTTATCCTCGTAACTAACCTGCTAGACTTAAAAATTTGCGTACCTTTGGATTCACTTTTATGTCATGTGAAACTCTGAATACTGCACGTGAAAGGTCAATCTGATTTGGCTGGCTGAGAACAGGCGATGTTTCCCAACTTGCTTTGTAAATTAGTACCTTGAGCTAAGTGACTTCGTTTGCATTTTCCATGGTCTTAACATATGTATACGTATATGTATGTTGATAAACCGGTATCCAGTACACAACGACAATAAGCACTAGATATAAGGGTATAAATTCTACATCTATATGACAAACGCAAGTTTTTTCACTGGTCGACTTTGTATCCACATTTTTAGGCTATAAAATCTCATTTCTCTTGACAATTTTTCTTTCTTTTCCTCCAGGATATAGGAATATATTCACTGGGATGAAAGATACCATTAAATGCTAGCACCATACATTTATTCCAGGGAAACGTATTAAGCCGTTGATTATATTATACAGTGACATCAGTCTCTTTATGTTATCTTGTTTTTGTCACGAATGCCTCAAGGACATAAAAATTACTCTGTTGTGCCCAGGTAAATACAGTTGACTACCCGGTTCTCCTCTAGTAATATTTTAGTAAGTCAACAAGATATCCTGTAATACTGGTAAAAATATTCTTAAGACTTCCGTTACCCGACACGCAATATGGTTTACAGAATCATAAAAACAATTTCTCGGAGTGTAACAATGTACATCCGTATGTGAATGACAAGAAACAGAGTTCATTATCAAAAAATAATTGGCCATATTGTGCTCAAACATCCTCTATAATCCTTCGTATTATCATGTTGTTATTACTTTAAGATTTCTTCAATATAATTTTCTGCGTATTTATATTTATTATCTTGTTATATAAGTGAAGCAATACTGAGCATGGAAATGGGTGTGAGATTTCCTGTTTGCATTTATGTTTGTCGAAAAACGTGCTGTAAATCTTGCAACCGTTTCTTTTCCATTTGTGTGTTTAATGTTATGCACGTGCAGAAAGGATGAGCTTATAGTTGTAACAAGCAGGAAATGCTTTCTTAAAATTTATCTTTCACTTTCCTACATTCTCTGGTTAGTGTTGGCATGCAGGATCATACATGAGTTTTAAGGAAATACCTCTCAACTATAGTTTCTCCCGGTGTTTGCTTGCTCACTTGTCGTACTTCAATGCACAGTTTCGTTGCGAAACTAGAACAACAATGTTGCTCTAATGTAACACTTTAAAAAAGAAAGTTGAAAACACTGGATCCCAAAAGTCAAGCTGTTCGTAGATATTTTTAAGTACATATACATAGCTGAAAAATTGTCTCATCTTTTTATGCTCATAAGGTTCACATGTAGAGTAACTTTGGTTGAAACCTAAAACTAAAATGCGAAAGCAGCATGGAAACAGAGACGAAACACTTTTCAGAAGAGATGGTTGAAACTAAAGTGAGTTGGCATGTCAGGATATGGTATGCAAAAGTAGAAGAACGCCAGCGCCAACTTTCTCAAAAGAATTTATAATGATGTGGATGATTATGATATAATCAGCAGTAAAAATTTTTTGATGCCACGCGAGAACTATGCAAGAGTGGGAGAGAAGTATCTGTTCTTTAATTATTCCATACTTCAACTAAACACTGAAGACATGAGAGCCCTTGTTCACCACTTTTTCTTATGCATTCTTCATATTTTCCACACTTATAATTTGGAGACTGTTATACTAAAGAACTATCAAATATCAAACGACTGTCTCATTTTTCAATAGTGCATGGTGCATCTGCAAAAATAAATTGCTCCTTTAATATATAGTCTTTTCTCGACACAACCCTTGAATAAAGAGTCATATGAAATCTATAACTCTAATCATAACTATATGAAATCGAAGACTGAGGAAGAGAAAAATATTTTCAAATTTTTTACATTGTAAATTATGCTATTATAGTTGGTTAAATCTTGCATGAAATCTTTCCGTTAAGCATGGCTCCAGCCAGTGTTTGATAGCTTATCAACACAGAATCTCACATTTACGACATTCCGGGCTTGACATAAGTATGCAATTTGGAATTAGGTTTTCCATATAAACATGCATTGAAAGTGCCACCGGACACTTACTTCAATTTATACAGTACATTTTTGTACACGCTTCAGTGGCCACTTCCGACATTTTTGGGCTTCACCTCCACATTTTCCTGATTCCCAGTGAAAGTTAGAGAACAAGGAACGTAAATGGACAACTCATGCCGAGCAAACATTTTGCGATCAGACAATGGGTTCTGTCTGTACATTGAATTTGCCTACGTCCATTGAATTCCTGATCTGGCTGAGAAAAGGGAGAGGACTGAGTAGTGAGTTTGGGGCTTAGAGCGGAAGCAAGAGTGATAGAGAGCATTTTGGAGGGAGTAAAATGAAAAGAAGGATTGCTTCCTCGTGTAAGGCATTACCTTCCCATGAGAAATTGGTGAGACGTTTCTGGAGCTCTGTTCTGTTCTCCAGCATGTACTTCTCCACTTTTCCAACTCCTATTGGAAAGTGTATCTCTAACTTTCACCTGTATAATCTTGTTTCACCTACCACCAAACTTACCTACATAATAATATATCCAGTTACAACAAACAGGCTTAGGAAAGTGGCTAGGCGGAGTAAGATGAGCTTGATACATGGTCCTTTCTTGTAGTCGTAATTTATATGCCACTTTGCTTAAGTTGCTCTGGCCCTTTTTTAAGAACAATCAATGAATACTCCAGTGCTGAGAAATTAAATCCGACTTTGCTGATCCTCCTTTCTCTCCGGCTGTGAGTGTGTCAGTTTTCTTGCTCTGTTCCAATTACATGAATGTAGATCATTATCCTTTACCACGGATTATGAAATGCCTAGCCAGTGATGTGCAAATGAGGATGGAGATAAGAGCAAAGTCTCGACTAAACGAAATGGCTCGAGATCTCATTAATGAAAGGCATTAAATTGGTTTTGAGTTGTCTCGCCTTGTCTCTCTGTTGCAAGGGTTCAAATCTCCTGTAGTCAGATTCCTATCCACCACACCACTATGTCTGTTTTTTGAGCTAGATCCTGTACTATTGACAGACTGGATGAATGGAACATGAGAAAAAGAGCAGCCTCGGTTTGAGTTTAGTGTCAAAAAAGTGTTTTGTATTCAGACGAGATCTGTTGTACAGCAGCAGACGTTGAAAGCAGGGAGTCAGAACTTGTTCTACAGTTCTCATAATTCATATGATGATAATATTTTTACACAGAGAGCTCATTGAAAATAACTCTGTCGTGCTCACTCAGTTGCGCTAAGATTATAATGAGGTTTTAAATGGACAGGACGTTGTAATTAGATTTTGTGGCTTTCACGACCGCACACATGTACACGAGGTTGCGCTGAAGTCTCGTCGGTTTCCTTCTCACTGGTGAGGTGAATGCTAACTCAAATTTCTCCATATACATATATACATACAAACCCAATCTCCAGAAGCTAAAAAATCTCTAGAATACCACTCTTAGATTGTACTGCACAAGCCATTTCAAAACACAACATGAAATAAAAATAACAAAAACCAATGCGGATTTTTCGTTTTTAAATTTAGGGATTTATAAACCTCTTGAGGTTTTATAAAATTATTTTAGTATTCTAAATTATTTTATTATTTATTAAACTAGTCCTTACAATCTTATTGATAAGGTTTCCATGAAAATAAGTTGCGGATATTAATGCAACCCGTAAGTCGGCATGTTCTGATGTACCTTTAGAGAATAAAATTACTTCTGACACCTAGGTGTCATAATTGAAACCAACTAATAAATAGCTTTCGAATTTTTAATCGCACCAAAAGTGTGTTATTTAAAAGTGCTTCAACTTGACCTTCGACCCTGCTCAAAACCTTTGATTTGACTTTGCTATGGGTGCTTGTCACCCCCACTGCAGTAGCATACGAATGATATATCACAAGCCCGATTTGATTTTGCAGTATATATATGTTTATAATCAGCACCCCTGTAGATTTGAATTATATATCACAAGCTATATATGACGCTTATCAATTTGGTTGAGCGCATTATTTGACACCAGATAACCCAACGACAAACTTATCCTTACTGTTGACCTAAGCTGTCGAATGGTGAAATCGGAATTTCAAAAAGTCAAACGGTTCGATAGTTATTGACTGACAGACGTCATATCAAGTTTCCTTAAAATGCAGCTAAAGAGTTACATAATAACTGCACTGGTCTAAAAAGCAAATTCATTTTTAACACTTCTCGTCCTAACTGATCAACTGTAAGACGTTATGCGGAAGGCACATGACAATAATAATGATCAACATAAACGACAACCAAATGAAGCCAGTTGGATCAAATTCTGTTCGTTGCGTAATCTAGTTGTGAAAAAAGAAAGTGAAAGACCATTGTAAAAGCTACCGTAAACAATTGAGTATATGGTAGATAGAAGGCAGCAGTTGAACTGTTCCAATTTGTATGATGATTCATGCACAAGGTAAGGAAAGAAGGTTTACCATTTACGGTCAGCAAATCCTTATAAAACGGAAAATTGAAGAATGACATGAGTACATGAACACTGACAAGCTTTCAATGTACCTATCAACTTAAGAAGGAAAATACGCATTTTTCTTACTTTGTCTACTTGCCTGAAGTTATTTTGTGATTCCTCAAATATTTCACTAGAATAGGATAGTTTGATAAAGAGAATAATGAACAGGAAACTTACAATCATGGAACAAATCAAAAGCTTATGAGCTTTAAGACGAAGGTTGTTTACTTCATTACAGGAAACATACCCACACACAAAGCAGCCTAAAAATTTAAAAACTAAAAATATGTACGTGTACTTGGTATGACTGAAGATGAAATGGGGAGGCAGGTCCCTGTTTCATGAAATAATCTAATTTGGTTATGAACGGAAGGATTCATCAAAAAACTGATAAGGGATGTCCATGCAAATGAATTCCTTCAAGCAAAAGGTTGTTATTGTATCGAGGTAGTTACATTCGCTTTTCAGAATTGAACGTGTAGAAGTGCTCATAAAAGCGAATGGTCAATGTGCTTAGATAAAGGCGTATTTCCATGTTAAGTGTTGACAGTAGTAGCTGCTGGAATAAAGCAGCTCCTTAACTTCCTGTGAATATTGATCATTAACGTTTTGCTTGAATATTTCCCAAGTTTAATATTTCTTTATAGCGCCAATAGTTGAAAAATTTGCAACTAGTTTAAATTAAGGTTGGAATTTGAGCGTCCTAATTTATATCGGTATTTTAACCTGCGTCTGATAGGTTAAAAAGTCTCAGCAAGCGGACGAAAGTGGAAAGATGAAGGAGAAAAAGAAGGAGACTGCCTTAAAAATTCAATATCAAATTGATGAATCTAGAGGACAACCCAACCTCTTTTTCCAGACTCAATTCAATGTTCCAGGGAACTACAACTTCACTCCGGATACTCCTGGGTAAAATACTTAAGAAAATTCACTGCATATATTTCGAGTTAATTAATTTAGCAACAACTTTAATCCAAAAAAATTGACGAACTTCCTGTCTTTTAACTTGTTTCTTAATTCATAAAACATCATTGACATTGCATACATATATTTCAGATGCTTCTTAAATAAGTTGCCACCTGCTGACCAGAAGATAATCAAGGATGGACTTCATCAGAGTTGGAACATTTTGAGGAACACACCCATCGTGATACCCAATGCTAGTCAGGTGCCTGTGTTCCTTCCCAATTTTCAAGCCCCGACATTTGCTCCGCCAAACTTTCCGCGACATAACACAAGCTTTCACTTGGGCATTCACCGGACAGCAGCTCCCGGTACATATTTTCAACGCGCCTCATTTCCTCGCCTGCAGTTTATTCGGGCACCTGCTGCCGATTGGCCACTGCCACCTGTACCAGATGAGGATCTTGGCTTTGAAATACCAGCAGACATGCCAACCTTGCAAGCTAACGCCAACCCAACCTTTCAACAAGTACCAACAACGAATATGACTTTTCAGCAGGCCCAAGCTGCGGGTTTGAACCCTGTTCCACCTCCAAACCCTATTTTTGCTCGCAATACTCTAAGGGGAGTAGAGATTGGAGTTTTAGAAGAGATATATCCGGTCCTTGAAACGAGGCAGTATGCTGTTCCACCGCAAGCCCATCCTCAATCAGGAAATCAAAATCCACTCTGATAAAATACTGACTGCTGAAAACAGCACTAGATGCTAGTTTAGTACGAAACCCAGTGACATTTGAGTTGAGACCAAATTAATTTCTTCAAATTTAATACATTCTGGTAATATATTATGCTAGTTAAGCAACAATGTTACAATCCAAGAGTAACTTTGTATGTAAATAAAAGATTGGTTTATTCAGTTGCTGTTAAATCCTGTGTGTTGAACTAATTTACAATCAATTTCCTGCTTTCTCTTCACACAAAATTATATATCCGTATGAGAGTAGATAGGTCTTGCTTGTTTTTGATTATTTGTTTTGTCATTACATAAATAATTTTCGTTTATGAGGAATTTTTGATTTTGACAAATGTCAAACCGAATTCCAACTGTATGCAAACCCAATAGTAATGCTGGATTCGACTTTGCACCCTTGTAAAATCACATACCGCGTTCTAACTTATGGATATGATATTGGAGCAAACATTTTTAATTGTTTATGTACCCTGATCAGATTTGTTCATTGTGCGACAAGTCAGACAATTGTTAGTCAAAAGCAGATTTTTCGAGGATAAAACAAAAGACCAAGTCACAAATACGCGTAATATTTTTGTCAATATTTTTGACATTCCTCCGAAGTATGTAACAACAAATAGCACCTGTTTTTGAATTGCACTTGGCTAGGCAGAAAACATGCAATTGGTATCGGTAAGCATATCCACAACACAACATTTATAGTTGCGAAAAGAAATCATAGACAGCATTTTTTGCTGCTTCTGTTATGTTGCGTGTCGAGTATTAAAAACTTTAACATTCAGTTACCTTCCAAGTATGCTATTGTGAATGGATCTCAGAAAAGGGCAGAACATTTTTACTGACATAGGCCTAAAATCTTCCTATTAAATGAATGAACGCGACAACGAAATTGCTTTAGTTTGAAAACCGCATATGATGAATAACCTTTTAAATAGCTGGCAATGTATTCGGGGTACCATTATCAGTTAGAAAATAAGAACATTCAAAAGAAAAATTCAATATTCCACTGTTTAGAAAATTAGTCAACGGCAACATTCCATCCAATTCACTTCAAGTTGGGGATAACGTAGAGGAGATAACATCCGTCACATCGTATTCCATAGAATTAGATTGGGAAGGGAAGCCGGAGGAATTTGAGTAGGGTCTACAAGTTATATTTCGTTTACGTAAACACTTCAAATCCTCTAGCACTTTTTCCGTTAATCGTTTGTAATTGATTAATTTCCTGTGAAAATCTATCAAGTATTCTTATAATCTATTAAATTTCTACTCTCAAATGGTGAACTTATGGATGAAGCCATCATATCATTTGAGCTACTGGATGGAATTGGAGTACGTATATGTGTGTGTATTGTAGCTTTGAGTGTACCATTTCGTTTTCTAATTTTCTCATGCGAAGCCTCTGACAATTTTATTTTCTTATTTTTGTCATCTCATCAAAAAGCTTCTGAGTAAAGCTTTGACTGATACCTTTCAGTGGATTCATTAGGGAGGACGAGAGGAAAAGAGAAATTGCCAAATGACTCAAGTTGCCAAAAAGCCTGAATGTAACTCAATGCAGAGATATTACCACACCCATCTATCTCTCCATCCATATCCATCCGTCTTCTGCAGCAATAAGAGCATGGCAACAGCATCATATATCCCAAAACACGGTGATATTGGTCTCAGGACTTTCATGGTTCATCATGTTTTACCTTCCTTAAGTAAATGTTCATGTTGGAGGTTGTGTTTTTGAAGTCGAAGCATATTTCAACAAGCCTTTGCCTACTCCACTGCGTCTCTCTTCCCTTTTAATTAAAAATATTTTGTCGTATTTAACAGAACAAAGTAATTTGCACGGCTGTCCCTCAACTATGTGAAGCTGGGACCTCACACACAGTCCCACAGTCAAAGCAAACGACAATCATGTGAAAAGCATTTAACCGCTCTTGATAATATATGATGTAATGGAATTGTAAAATTATTTACCATCTCACTTCAACTTCCGCTTCTCTAAAAGCCACATTATCCTCTGCCGACACGAGCAGTCAAAACAGCAAGCAGTGAGAAAAGTAGCCTCATGCAATATTTGTTGGGTGTCTTCCTATCTCCCAGTGGCTCTGTTGTGAGTGTCGCACGGTGAAAAGGCATACCAACTCTCTATGCTACAACACCACTAAGCATTTCTCCTCGCTAATTAGCTGTGAAAACTACCTGATCAAGCCACTCTCTTTGTTGAGCACGAATAAGCTTCAAAATCATGTTCATCAGCAACATCATGTTCTGGCTGGTGCTGGGCGCATGGTGTTCTTCTCCAAGTGAAAAAATTATATGCAGACCCAGTGGCTACACACTTTGGTTACGTTTGGGATAGCACACGTACCAATTTTTAGCATGTCTTCTTATCTGAACATCGCTACTTTGGTTGTGACTAGAACCAAAAAAAATCTACACAAACCACGCGACTCTTGTACGTGTGTCTCTATTAAAATGGAAAAAATATAGGCATTTCCAACATACGTAAATGCTTTGAATGTGTGTGGTTTTTAACGAAAATTTCTTAGCAATCGTCATTTCTAGCCGGCCCTCTTCTTCTTCCACTAGGTAGAAAATGTATGAAGAGTTAATTTTCTCTTTGGAACGACACCATACAATAAGGCTGACTGACTGCGATGCAATGGGATTTCGACACAGACCATTTATTTGGATATATGGAACGTAGCAAAAAATAATATAATGGGTTATATTATCCTCCCACAACATACACCTCGTCATCACATCACATAAAGACATTACATAATACATTCATTCTCTACTTTTCAAACTGAAACCGTGGACTTGGCAAACCGTAAAAGAAAGTTTAAGGGTAGAAAACCTCTACTTATTTTTGTATAACGCTACTTTCAAAACTGCATTAAAAAGCTTTTTTTTCTCTTGTTCCCAGTCGTAACTCAGCTAGTCTCATCTCTTTGATATCCATTGCAAAACAGTCAACTCAGTGGGATTGAGAATGACAATATGATGTAAGCTTCAACTGTTTTTTTTTTAAAAAAAAAGCTATAAAGAGGCAAAGGAAGTGGAAGAAAAGAGTGGATGAAAAGGGGAGGAAACTGGTGGTGGAATGATAAATGATGCGAATTGCTTAAGAGGACAATACGTTGATGGAATTCTTGACAGAGGAATTCTTTTGTGATCCTCTAGAATTCTTTCCATTTTATTTCATTTCTCATCATCAGCGTCATTTCCATCATAAGCACGGGGAGCAGAAAGGCAACCGTCATATTTTCGTACATGTATAATGGTGCTTCGCATCGGTTACGCTACAACTGCAGAATCTGCTGAAGACACCCGGTTGGTTGGTATTGTTATCATAAACTCCGCGAGATTGTGGCGTGGTGCAAGATGGCATTAAAAAAGTCACATTTCATGATCCCAGAAAAAATAGACTGGTTTTAGTTTTTATTCAATTATTTGCATGCCCTCTGTTTCACAGCGGATCAAAAATGATAATTTTACTTTGGTTTTGTACTTGAGCTGGTTTTGCATGAATCTTCTCCTTCGTTAGTTGGATTGTATTGTGTCATTCAGGTTGTCCGGCTGCTGTCATTCTCAAATAACGCTTCCGCTTTCCTACATACAGAGTTAATTGAAATCAGTTGTGCTCATGCTTATCTAGCTTCAAATTAGTTCTTGTCTCATTCTTTTCTCCCAGCACAAAATTCTTGTCGGTAGGCTGAAATGTTAGAAGCTGTTGCAACAGCCCTGACTCCACATAACTTAGACCTTGGTGGCAACGGTGTGGTAACTTGAGGTCCGCTTGAGTAAGAGTAGCAGGGGATCCTTACAGTGCTACAAATTAGCCTCGTTTTCATGGAGCTCATGCGACGCGACACCTGATTACCAACTTTAATTAATGTTTTCCATGCTCATTACACTTTAATTTTACATTTCTTTCATTCCTTGTACCGTGCCATTGGCTTCCTTTCCCATTCACACAATAATTAACACCTAAGCAATTAGCGAGAGAGTCAAGTTAAAAGGAAAAGTAAGCAAAAGCAGTTTACGAAAGTGAGCTTCAGCACAAGGTTTGCTCGGCTCAACTGTTTACCTTCCGTTTTTCTAAAACTCTTTCTTCATTCAAAAGCTTTCCTGTATTGTAAACAATATCAAACAAAATAGTACATAAAAGGAAACTCTGTTTAATCATTCATTATGCGCGCATTGCTCAAGACAGGCAACAAAACGGGTGCTGCACGTGCATCCACAGCTTAATCTGAATCATGAGTAGCTTCAATAACATAATTTTCAGTGAAACACTCTTTGTCCTATGTGGAGCCATAGAATGTTTCTTTCAGAGTTTAGTTTCCTCACTGACGTTTTTAGTGAAAAGGAAAGGTGGCAAGTGGTAACTAACTAGTTGCAACAAACTCCGGCTTGGCTTACAGCTGCTGCTGTTTCAAGCTGACTGAGCTCTGCGGAGGGTAAATAATTGTTTTCGTATTATGAAGTGGGCATTCTAAATTCCCTTCAATGAATTTCTCATTACCTCATCGAAGGAAAACAAAAAACAAATAATTAATTGCCATTGAGCATGTTGGATTTTCATCTTGTTAATTAAAATGTACTCTGTTTTTACACATCCAACAGGGCTACACATCACATTCATTTCATTTCGACGCTTCTTTTCACTACACTTTTCTTTTGACTGTAAAATTGAGCTCAAAGCTGAAACGAGTGAGCTAAAGAGCTCCAGTTTGAATACAACGTATAAACATGCAACTTTTTTGTTTGAGTGGATTGGATATATGTATACTGAACAAGCAAATGAAATTGAATGTACTCAGGCAACTACGAGAGAGAGAGCATTGTAATTAGCCGGTCAAAGTACGGGAATGAAATGAGTGTACTTGCAAGCTTAGCCACCACCACGTGTTTCCCTCAATTATGTAATATAGGCACTTCAATTCATACATATGGGAGCATGCATGGCACAGCGTTGTAGTAGAGTATCGTAGAGTTGTAGTTTGTAGTTGTAGCAGACGTCAGACGTTGAGGAAGTTTTGCTCTTTGTACGAAAATGCGGAGGCTCGGGAACAAGAAAAGGGTTAAGAATAGGCAACCATCCCAGACTCTCTTCTCTTGTCTATTTTTAGCATTGGGTAAAATCTTTCTTCTTTCTTGGTTCATTTCATTAAGATGTGCATACCTATTCCATTTTTATTTTGAAACTGATCATACTTACTTGCTTTCCAATTCCTGTGCGGCATTACTATCTATAGAGACATACATACTGAGAGTAGTATTTCTATTATTATAGGAAAGTAAGTATGATCGGAATTCATATTTTTTAAAGCTCACTTAACGGAAAAAAAGAGTATCAATATGAGTCTAATCTAAACAGGCGGTGAGACCAGTGGAGCATGAGTTTTTGCACAAGATTGCCATGCTTCTGCGTTTAATGGCTTCTGGAATGTGAGTGAACCAGCGAAACATGCATGATGACCACTCGCTCATTTTCCAGCTCATCATGCCGTGTATATTCCAATTTATTTGAATGAGGTAGCAAAATATGAGTGCAATTCTATAAAAATCTCAAATCGATCGTATCATTTTCCATTTTAAATGTTGCCAATAAATAACCTTTCAAACATTGAAAGTGTTCAAATGAGTGAGACATGCTACGCCCACCGCAGTTTATGTAAACAAGCTTGACAAGTATAAAAATTTTGAAATTGAACGTTTCATAATATTCCATTTCATTAGTTTATCATAGTTTTTAGCCATATGCACAAGCCCATACATTTAGATTATTGCCTGAATCATAACTCTTCGTAGTGTAGCTCGTCGGAGGAGATTTTGCTAACGAAAAATTCGTCAGCAATAATTCATTTTTTATCCTTGCCTGTACACGCACACACCCATTTTCCAATTTCTCGCAACAACCATCATCTGCTGAGGTTTAATGTAGGAGCAATTAAAAAATTTTCTACGTCCTCAAACTACATGATTTATTTTCTTTGCGATGGCTCCCAGTTCATTCATTTAAATTGTGAGTCTGATGTGATATATAAATCAGACAAACGAAGCGATAAAATACAAAACAATGCTCTAATTCATGACAACGATAGTAAACACAGGAGGATAATCAACTTAACGTACACAACTCGATGGGATACATAATATACGATACACTGTGTGTACATAGGCAGCTCTTCATCTCTCCCTGTGTATTTTCGAACACTGTAAAATAGACTCAGAAGCTTCTCGAGCATATTATGTATCTCTCGTCTTGTGAATTCCCGAGTAGTTTCCCATGTAGTTGGGCCACCATAGCCCTCAACATAGATGGAGGAGGAACCCAATACCCGCATCAGAAGTACAATATAATACGATATGCGTGCACACATCCGATGTCTTTTTACTGACTGAAGTGTTTTCATCTCATCTCATCTCCACCAGCATAACACAGTCAAACATCTGAATTCGGATTGTATTACTAGAATTTAAGATCCCGAGCGACGAACTGCTCCAATCTGTAGTTTAAAAGTTTACTAAATATACATACATACCTAAAGACGTTTTATTTAGGAAAAATATAGCTGTACACTTTTCCTATTTTCATCATCAAATCGGATTTGGTTCCCTGACCCTAAGACAAGTAGCAAACTACGGAACACTTACGCATTTAATTTCCCTTCGTTTACTTTACTCACTCTGTGTTGCAATTTGATTTGCTTGGCACATTGGATTACATTCTTATGCTTGTGTGTTGCGCGATAAGGATGACTAAATAAAATGTCGTCGCGATGATATTGTTATACATTTTCCCTTCAAAAGTATTTCTCAAATGAGCAATTTTTTTCTTCCTTCCGCTCTCTCACATTTCCTTATACTTTGCCATTTCCACCACCAGCAGCAGTCAACCAAACATTTTCAAACACTTTTGGAGTGATTATAAGGCAACTTTCTACAATTCTTGCTAGACAACATTGCATAAAACAAGAATAAGAAATGCGACGATGAGACAAGTTGGATCATTGGCAACGCTAAAAAGTTTTTTTCTCTTCAAAATAGGTGGTGTATATACACAGATAGCAGCATTTTTTGAAGTTGTGTAGTATAAAATGTCTGTGTAAATGCATGTATCGGTTTTCTCGTCATCATCATCATCATCATCGCCATCATCTTCTTCAATAACAAAAACACATCAGCCACAAAGTCTTAGCAGCGTAAAGCAGTAAAGTGTATGTTTGTGAGCAAAAATATATAGTCATCTTCTTGTCGAATCGTTTTACTAATCCTTTATTCGACCAGTAGTAGTGGTGGCGGTGGTGGTGGTAGCATACACACGAAGTAACCTTTTTCTTTCGGACACACCGGTGTTTTGGATGTTCAACGTCTCCGTTCATCCAAAATTCGCTCAAGACAACAAAGTGGATCAGTGTCGGGTCATGACCACATTCGCAATTTGTGGGAGAGGAGGAGTTGTTGTGTGCTGGGTTATCTGCTTTACAAAAAAGAGGTAGCAGAAGGAATGGAATTCCTTTCAAAGCCGAAGGACCACCTATTTTAAATGGGAATGAGTCAAATAACTCTCCTAAACAGCTAATGGACGACATGACTGACAGAAGTAGTGCATAGTTATGGTTATTATCTATTTTTTAACGGAGTAGTGTTCAAAGAATGAATTCAGTGGTGTACTATAAAATTGTGGGTTTCGTGGCTGTAATTTTTATTATTCTGTGATACACTGATTGGGAAACGAATGAAGGGTTACTAATGTGGAGTTGTATAATGCACATGTCTCACGATTGCGGTTAAATGGAAATGATTTGTAATGGAATGGAGCTGAAGTCTTTTGTGTTGGTGTGTGGCGAGTTTTAATTAAGAGTAACTTGATGCCTCTTCGAGTGCGAGAGTGAGCTACGAAATGGAGCAAAAGTGATGGGAAAGCAAGAAGATGCTTGAGGATAAAATGCTTTTCAGTCATTATCTGTTGAATCTTGACAGGTTATCAACTTAAAAGAAAAGGTGTTCTAGTAGTATGTGTCAGAAAATAACTGTTAGAAGCATTTTTATCCCGTTTCATTAAGTAGAAAGCTACACGCTTTAAATAAAAGTCAACACTTCTGTTCATTTGGTGAAAAATTTCAGATTTGTATGGAAAGCAGTTTGTAGCAAATTCACAATTTGTACCTTTTCAATTCGTTCATCTTTAACCTTTCAAAGTTTTATCTATCTTCGAGGGTTGAGCTAAACTTATGCTAGGTTTTTTTGTATCGTTTGTTACGCCACCAGTGGTTATTGTGATACGTTATTTCTACTTTGAAATTTTACTACAGAAACTGCTCAGTTATTAGCTAGATACTGGAGTTAATTTATTTATAGCTCATATATTTCCCTTGTTATCAAATAATATCCATGACATTGTATATCCGACTGGTTTGTTATCTCTAACTAGTTCTTTTTTTAATTTTCCAAACTAGTTACTGAGTTTAACTTCTTATATGTGGATAATTATACCGCTATATTTTATTTCCACTTTGTGTTCCGCAATTTCACTGTTTTTGTAAAATAGACCAAATACTAGCATTACTTTCTTTTTCATATTTCTATTATTGTTGTAAATGAAACAAAAATTCCTCGAAATTCAAGATCAGTTGATGTATGTTAGTAACTAGAGGGTTTTCTTAAATCTCTTTATACCACAAAGCAAATAGTTTTAAACCTGAATAGGGAAACTAGGCAGCTATTGTTTCAGAAACGGATAGCCATAAACAACCCAATTAAAAAGTGTAGGAAAGGAACCGCTCAAGAATCCATGTTGTTAGATGAGTGATTTGGAGTATGAGAAGAACCTTTGGCCAAGGATTAAAAATGCATTCCGAGTACTGGTCGCCTTCACTTTCTCCCATGTAGGAGTTTGTGGACTAGTCGTGGGCTACATGATTTGCGGAGCTTTCCTCTTTCAGTAAGAACCAACTTGTTTTTCCCTTTTCATAAAAGATACCTTAAGCTTGTTGTCTTTGACTTGCTGAATGTGATCTGATGCGATGGAGACAAAGACAACACAAATACAAAATGAAATAAGGTATTTGACTTGGACTTGGAAAATAAAAGAGGATTTTTTCACAAAGGCTTATAGTAGGGAAGGAATGTCATGCATCATTTTCTTTTTAGCCTACAACTACGACAGACTTGCGTCAATACTCAAAAAAGACAGAACGGAGTCAGGCTTGGCTTGTCTAGGTATTCCTTTTGTGTTCACTCTTGTATCCATATCTTGAATAAATAATTTCATGCAAGGGAAAGCATGTGTCATGTTTTCTTTGCTTTGTTAAATTTTCATGCGCATTGTCAGTCAAGTGTGAAAAACGGGTATTTGGTTTCGGCTCCTCCAATTTTTATCCTTCATATTCACAATATGCCTATCTTATATACTGGGGATAGATAGATAGGTGGCTCAGAGGCTCACTAACGTGGCCTAATAATATGACAGATGCACCATTGACATTGACACTTCCTTTGACATGGACATGTTCCTTTCTTTAGCATTCTCTTCAATCTATTACATCCTATATCTTCTAAACATGTTGTGTGCGTGTGTCTAGGATGATTGAGAGTCAAGAAGAAGACCCGAAGCTAGAGGAAGTTAGAAAACTGAGAGAAGAAACAGCTGACAAACTTCTGAGCATCGTTCTCAAATCCAACACCCTTGAGGAGGTCAATTACCAACAGAGATATTATATATTGATATCCACTCTGTTGGAGAACTGTACGCTTTGTACTGACATGCTCACCCCCGTTTTATATTGATGATGTTTATCTGACAGGAGGAATTTTTCAGACTGGCCAACGTGACGATTCTCAACTACACTCTGGAAATAGTGGATGCTATCAGTGATGGGTATGAAGGGGAGCCAAAGGTGCCAAAGGGTAATCGGACGAAAAAAATTACAAATTCCACTGAAAAAACGGAGGTGGCGTGGAGTTTCTCTGGTGCATTCCTTTACTCACTTACAGTTATTACAACAATCGGTAAATGGCCAACAACAGTATTACTCTGCATGCTCCATATCTTTCTAACAAGTTTCTTATCATTTTTGTCTTCTAACATGGAAGGGAGATTTGTTCCTTGGTTTGTTCACTTCTTTTTTTACCACACAACGGAAGTAGGTACTAGAGTGCATCTAGAGAGATTTTCTCTTCGTTTTCTTTCTTGTTGTTTTCCAACAAACAAGATCAGTTTTGAAATGGGCTGAAACACATCCATTCACTTTCACCATGTATTGGAAAGAATTTTACCTCTCCATTTTGTATCAAAAGTTGTACACATAAACTGATATGTTCGACTATATAGTTAGCAGTAATAATGAAACTTTAAATGTACTTGTGCTAGCCAGCCAGTCAGTCGAGGAGTCTAGTGCCAGTTCTCATTCATGTTGTAAATGAAACGAAAACAAAGTTTTGTTGATGGTTACAAGTTTTTATTAAGGTAAGAGTATTTTTTTCTCTCAAGAGGAAATGCCATAATAAAGTTAGTGATTGGTGAAGGTAAAGGCAGAAGAAATGAGATGAGATGGAGAGGCAAAGAACATAAAATATGACAGACCTCCCACGTGGAACACAAGTTGGAGTTGGACTCCTGTTTTCCAATGTCTTTTTGTTCCCCCCAATGATGTTTGTTAGTTAAGAAGTTTCCAGAAATTGTTTCATTACGAAGAATGGATGGACGCCGTAGATAGGTTGCTAGCTAAAGTAGTCGA
This sequence comes from Orchesella cincta, assembly GCA_001718145.1. Taxonomy (NCBI): domain Eukaryota; kingdom Metazoa; phylum Arthropoda; class Collembola; order Entomobryomorpha; family Orchesellidae; genus Orchesella; species Orchesella cincta. Next base: position 143,649 of record LJIJ01000219.1, on the reverse strand, counting down.
GAAAACTGGAGTGAAGTACATATTTTTGTGAGTCAGAATTCGGCTTTTCACTTTTGTGTAAAAGGTTTCCAAGAAAACAGTACAGGAGACAGGAGAGAAGGAGGAGGAGGATAAAGTTTACACGGAAGTTTTTACAGATTCCCTTAGGTTTCTCCCTTAATGGCTTATTCATCTATATGCATATGGATAGATGGACTACAAAACTACTTCACATTATACCTTAACGCGTGCGGCTATTTCCGTACTTTCTCCGGGTAATTTTACAACAGGAGAAATGACAAGTGCTAACTCCGTACCGGAGAATACGTATACTATTATACTATTTAGTTTTAGTTGTAACAAGAGCGTTAGACAAGAGGTTTTAGGCTGATACTTTCCCCAGTATAACTGTTAGCTTTGCTCATCTTAAAATGACATATTATGTAAGTAGCTTTTTGGTTAAATGGAATAAAGTACGAAGTAAGGAAACTAGGGAACATATCCAGATTTCCAATTCGAGGTTTGGTTAAGGTGAAAGGGCAAGTTTACAATGATGATGGGTATGAGATTACCATTTGGGAGTTGTGTCGTCAATTCCCAGAAATAAAAAAGTAGGCTAAAACTCTCGAGGAAAAAAAGTTTCGAGTTTTTTTCTTGCTGAAAGCAATACGTGCCTAAAGATTTATGTAGCTCTCATCTAATTAATCCAACAATTTTTGGAGTATTTACCGTCAGCAAAGTCTCTGAGGCATACTTGATGTTGTGAGAACTTGTACTTGTTTGACAAATAAAATTTTTCCCGTGTTTTGCAATGTTACATGTTTGCAAAAACATGGTAAGTACTTGCACACATACCTACTTGGGATTATATAACGAGGGATAATTTTAGTTGGTGCACTGACGCATGATAAATTGGTTTGAAGTTTTTTTTGTTAGGTACATATAAATAGGGCTTAGCTTTAGGAGCTCTGACATGTTGCTGAAATTGGCCCATTTGATGTTTTTCCAGGTTACGGGAACTACGCACCAAGAACGCCATGGGGCAAAGTGATGACGATATTATACGGAATTATTGGGATGCCCTTGTTCCTTTTATATTTATCCAATATCGGTGACATTCTAGCAAGAGGGTTTAAATGGACCTTTTCCAGATGCTGTCAATGCAAGTGAGTTTTTTTGTTGAGTTTTCCCTCAACAACTCAACTCTGCTCACAACCTCTTTTCCCTTATCCCTCAATGTTTTATTAATGAAATGAAAGTACAAGTTTCCCCTTTCACCCTTTTCTTTGATCATTCTCATATAAACGGGACATAAATATTTAGGGTATTCTTAAAAGAAAACAAGGAAAGAATGTATAAAAACAGGGGAATCCTTGGAGTACACATGTGATTGATTGTTATGTTTCCAGCTGGACATTTATAAAGAGGAGAAGAATTGACGAGAATGGGGAAGTGATCGAAGAGCCTGCTCAAGAGGAAGAGGAGCAAATCACTGTGCCAATATCCTTATGTCTTACTCTCATGGTTGGTTACATATGGGGTGGCGGATTGCTTTTTGCTGAATGGGAGAACTGGTCAGTCTTAGATGCGTCTTATTTCTGCTTCATCAGGTAAGTGAGCCGTGTGCCAATGATGATAATAAATATATTATGAGACCCATCTCCTTCCAACTGCCAACCTCCGTTTCCAATCATCAAACACAAGATGCTTACCCTGTTATCGTGTGGTGGTGGTGTTGATGATGATGATGATCATACGATGATGAAAAGTCGATGAGTTGTAATCATTTATCAATTTGTGTGATATCTTGGGGCTCCCTCAGCTTTTGTTTCCGTTTTCATCCGTATTAGATTATGACAAAGGAGGAAGTGAACGAGAGAAATGTGAAAGCGGAACAGAGGAAATAGCAGAGGTCGAGACTTAGAACCGCATTATGTTTACCGAGGAATTGTTGGAATTTGTAGAAGCGGGAAGCGTATGGGAGCTCAGGAGCTCCTCAGGCTACAAAGCAGAGATTCGATTAGAATGATACCGTGAACAAACGAGAAGGTTGATGATGATAGCAGAAGTCAACTGCACTCAGCCGGCAAATGAAATCCCACGATGATAGAAGGGAAAGTAGACTAGTTTATTGAATTGATCTGCCTAAGCTCTTTTTGTTTTTTGTCCTTTCCTCACTCATTCCCTCCACGGCTTAGAAAAGCGGACAAGAGGAGAAAAGAGGGACCAACTAGAGAGAGAGATAAAAGATGAAGACGAAGAGTTTATTATTAATGTTTATTATCGTTATTGTTATTTATTGGGATCACACGGTGTATAAACTCGGGATGCAAAGCATAGAGGAAGGAAAAAAGACTTTTGTCTTTTCACCAACTCAACTCCCCAACACAAATTCACTACTGTGTGCAATTCCATTTGTCAGCCAATATTACCAACAACAAAAATACTGTTTTCCCTTTCCCCGTTTTTGCAAAAACATCCATCTGCCGGCCTTGCAAAATATAAGGGTTTGCCAACCCAATTTGACATTCTATGAAGATTTACGATTTAATATTCGGGATTCAATGACTAGAACATATCATAGTAGAAGAGCCGGACTAAAAAAGGAGAACATCATTTTACATGCTTTTAATACATTTAGGGCTGCTGATGTATTGTATTCCCAAAATTTGAAAAGAATCGTACAGGAAAAATAAATTGAATGAATGGGTCATGGAGGAATATTGTAAATATATCCCGTGCGCCGATGGAAAACAAGCCACGCACAAACCTCTGTAAAGAGTTCTGAGTTCTCGCTACCTCCTCTTTTATTTTTTATACATGCATAACAAAATGTAAAATGTTATCAGTTACTGTCTGTTCTCTGGAAAATGAAACAAATGGTGACAGCACAGTGTTGGTTGGGATTTTATATTAGATTTATTAGTTGTTATATTAGAGTGAAAAGGAAGAAATAACTTCCTCCCTCTCTCTCTCTCTCTTCCCTTGGAGCTTCTTTACTTTTGTTCAATGCTCTCTTCCTCTGTTGCTCCCTTTCTCTCTCTCTCTCAAACACACACTTTCACTCTTCTCGTTTCGTTTTCACGTTTTCTTTTGGGGTTTGTCTATTCCGTGAGCTGATTGTGAGTTGGTTGGTTGCAAAAAAAACTGTATGTAACCTTCTCATCTTATGAAAACAATGGTTGCAAGACCTTTGTGGTTGACAGTTGGAAGGAAAATGTAATAATTTTACGAATGTTATTTCATTGTTTTTTTTCTCGTCTTCTTCACAAAATTCACAGTCTGAGCACGATAGGATTTGGAGACTTGGTCCCTGGAGATGCGGTTGCAGCCCAGAGTTTAGACGAAGTTCAATATTCCTTTGTATTCTGTTCACTTTACCTTCTACTGGGGATGGCCCTCATAGCAATGTGTTTCAATTTAATGCAGGAAGAAGTCATAGCCAAAGTTCGCGTATGTGGTCGCCGTCTTGGCTGTGCTCGATAATTTTCGTTTCCTCTTTGGCTCAAAGACAACTCAAGTCTTCATGATTACATTGCATTATTTTAAAAATTACTTGTTACATTACAATCGTATCGTCAAAAGTGTGGGTGTGCTGCTGTGTTGCTTGTGGCAATGATGGAATAAAGTCTGTTTCATAAAAACCTCATTAGTTGATGAACAAATACAAAAAAACAAGAACAAATCAAATGAATTTTTTTGCCATTTTTACAAATATTAAAATAATGTTAGCCTCTAGCTTAAAAAGGATATAAAGAGATGTGTGTATCACCAACCAATCTTTGTTTAGCTGGTTTGGCTTGGTTGGTTTGTAACATCATCAGGAGTCAACATGAGTGAAAAACCAGTTCCCAGCCCCAAACCCATACTCCAATGGAAAACCGTACCACCGTATCATTACCATGATATTTCTTTTTGACTTTTCTCTTTGAAAATTTTCTCTCAAATCAAACAACAAAACTTTACACTTTGATTGAACACCATCTTTCTCTTTCCCTTTTGTTTCTTATTTTCTATTGTTCTTTGAAAACTCCGCTGTTCTATTCCTTTTGCTAACAAACTCTTGTTTGGTATGAGTAGTTCTAGTTTTATTCTGAGAAATTTACACGCAAACATTGGAGTTAAGTCGTTTGTGTGTGTGCATGTGTTGTCTGCTTCTCTCATGATTTGAATTGAATTGATGCGCTGTGTACGAAACCTGATCGACCAACAGTCAACGTCAACAAATGCAGGGAAATCGTGGTGAAAATAGGATTTTCCGCAGATGGGCTAACACCACATCAATATCAATCCCGAAAAATCTGGTTCCGATCCAACGTTGCCCCACCAAAACCAAAGATATCGGTTGGTTGGGTGTAAGGCTACATTCGTTAGAGACCACACAACGTTTCTCCTTACCTGATTGATATATCACATGAAATGAAATGATGATAATAATTTTACTCTGGTGTGGTTCTTGTATCTCTGCGGCGTGCGTGAACTATTAAAAGCGTTTTATGTGAGTTAAGTAGATCCATAATTTTTGTAAAGTGATGATGTAATATTTAAGAACTCGGTATATTGCAATAAAAACTATGATATATTCTACAATCCAAACTTTTTTATTAAATTATTCATTTCCTTCCTCCCTTTTCCAAAAATGGAACTCGACTCAGATCAGCTCACAGGTAGCCCCGTTTCCCGACTGAGTGAGAGTAACGTATGGGAATCCTCCTTGCTGAGCTGCTGACTTACTTGTTCATCAAATGGAAAAATGAATCTGTTGCATAATTCATGTCTTTAAAGAGCTCCTGCCTCCAAATCAAATAGACCAAGAAAGGGGAGGTGTGGAGGGAAGAAAACGAAGATGGATAAAACGTACGACAGTTCTCAAGTGTCTTGCTCCAATCAGTATTTTTACAGAATGAAATTTGCACACGTATTTGAGCACCATAAATAGTGGGTAGGGTGAGTGAGTCTTCGCCAAGTACATTTTTTTATCATCCTATCATGTTAACGATGCAAATGCGAAGATAGAAAAAAACAGTACATACATATTCTTTTTTAGAATCAACGGTGTTCGTGCTTGGGTCTGTAGTGTATCATGCAAAAAAAAAATTATGACAAATATGGAACATCCTTTGGTTATTTACAGGAAACGGGGTATGCATGATCAATCCTTCATTTTCAGACACGAATGAAAATAAATCGATTTTCCGGAACAGGAGACTTGTTCATCATCAGACGGAGTGAAACCATAACGCAATGGTCATAGACAGGGTACGAAGGCCAAACACACAATATGAAGTATTTCATTGATTGGTGGCAAATAAAAAAATGATGATTTGAGAGAAGAAATTTCCATCATACTTCCTAGGATGTAGTCAGACAGTTTATATCAAGATTGTCGTCGTCGTCAGCATCATGATCATCATATCCTTCGTCTCATACCCAGGAGGAGGAGAAGTTCTATTTTCTATGAATAAAGTCTTTTTGGTTGGCATATTTTCAATTGCGTGATCATGATGGTAATATATTACAAATACCTTCCGTTTCAATGAATTTCTTTTGTAGTGTGCGCTCAATCGCATCAACCATAGTTTATAGGGGATGAGAATGCGTCCCTGTAAGCAAAATCTCTTTTCTCTCTGTCTGTGGTTTGGTTTACTGAGCACCAGTCAGTAATAAACCATGCATGCGAGAATATAAATTTGTGGAAACAGGGCTCAAGACCTGCAAAAAATTCAAGACTCACAAACTCAGCTCTATGAGCATGAACTAACGACATATTAAAAATATCTCTCCTGGGATAACTCCCTGGTTTGAAAGGAGAAACAGTTTTAATGTTAGGGATTGGCGGATAAGCATGCTAATAGCTCAAAACTCAACCTCTATCTCTCCATTCCTCCCGTTCATAATAAAGGATACAATCAACTGGAATAATTTTGACCTGAATAATGCGAAGAATGCCAAAATTATTTTGAATGCTAAAAACCAAGGTGTATAAATACGTGGTGAAATGGAAAGCATAAAGTAGTCAACAGCATTGCAATGGAATCATGCATGTGTGGAGCACAATTTTTTGTGAGGATTTTGCCTCGATCAACGATTCGATGAAAGTGGCTGCTGATACCTCGGCATTTCCATTCTCCTCTGGTTGCTGACTCCTATCAATAATTCAAGTTATTCGAGGGTAAAAATGCGACAAAGTCTCGCATCATCGGCATCGTCCTATTTCCATTTCACAATAAAACTCGCCAGACTAGAATGTAAACAACTGGCAACTTTGCTCGGGGTTTACAGATATCATAACTAAATGTTATCATTTTCATTTCACGGATTTGAATAAAATCTGTCCAACAATAGTTTAAGGTGAGGTCGAGGTCACCTAAAAATTTCATCTTGGAATTTTTTCCAAAAAAAATCACCTTATTCTCATTCAATTTGATTTTCATTCCCCAAAACTGAGTAGTCTGATATAAATCAAGGTCAAAAATCCCATTGGGGTCACATTTGAAGAGAACGTTGACATCAGATTTGACTCATCTTTGAACTAGATGCTGTAAGCTGAATTCGAAAGTCATCGGGCCTACGAGTTGACCGACGTGACAGACACGAGACACAACAAACAATAAACTAATAAAAAGTTTTCAGATAATAACAAGTCGGAGTCACCGGAATCCTACGCTCCGCTCATTGGAAATGATGAATGCATTTGGGGAGGGAGACCCTTCTGAATATTCATGATGTGCACAGTGTTCACTTATGTTTTCTCTTCCCAGCATTTTAAGGTAGAGCGACGACTTGTTAGTGAAATGTCGTTCACTTCTTCCCATTTTCCGTTGTCAATTTTGGATTTCTCAAGAAGGTGACTACCAACAAGGTGGATTAGGGCTGGCTGACTTTTCAGGAGGGAAACGGCAATAAATCTTTTAAATGAAATGGGATACTATCAAAGAAAGGAAAACTTTAAAAATGTTATACCAATCCATTCTGCTGGTGTGAGGAAGGGAAAAAATTGCTGATTATGTGTACATTTCCCGATTCCACGTCATGAAACGTAATTTGGAAACTTGAGAAATGTCAAATAGCTCGGTTTGGATTTGCTCGATCAATCAACTAGTTGAAACTTTTATCATTCCACACACTACTTCTTACACAGAGCCTCAATCCCAAACTTTAAAAAAATCCTCTTTGGCTAGAGCAAATAAGAGTTGTTAATCTACTTCCATCAACACAATTGTTCAGTGTAAAGAAAATCTCGTATAATCTAGTTTCCTCTCTTTCTCTGTCAAACACAGAATATACTTCTCGCCTCACATTGGGCTGCCTAAGTTGTACACGGCTTATTCTGAAAACAGCTCTTCTGCTATGGATTTATCACTCTCAACATGGAAGTCTTAAAGTGGATGTTAGACATATTCCCTTTTTTTCTGAAAGACTATTAAGATTGAATAGAAAATCACCTTCTTTTAAGCTTTCACAAAAGTCAAAAAGAAGAGAGAGAGAAAAATCGTAATACACCCATTCAACTTTTCCTTTCAGGAATCACCAACGGTAAAGCATAGCAGCTTCAACTAGGATAGTAGTAGCAATACTCCACTTTTGAAGACCATAAAATACAAGCAAAAGCATTTTATTGTAATATCCTTTTTGAGCATCATATGATCGTTATCAAATAGAACGTAATGATTTCCTCTCCTGAAAAAGAAAACGCTCATGGATAGCTCCCTTGTGGAATATTGTAGCCAAAAAGGACTCATATAGGATAATGTGAGACAACATTTAAAAAAACATGAACTGCAATCACATCATCATCGTGGTAGAAAGGACAACGGAATGCTGCGCCACAAGACTGGCGTATATAGTGCATAGTAAAAAGTGTTATTATTTATATTACAGATCACGTAGAATGATTGTCGTTAAGAAGGCTACTTGAGCAAGAATTAAGTACCATCTTGATTTAATGTAGGTATGGATGGTTGCACGAATCCATGCATATGGGATTGTATCCAACAGCCCATTTGAAGATGATATTTTTTGTCTTATTTATGTATCCATTATGTGCAAGCTTTGTCAATTCCCCACACTGTATTCTAATGCGTATTGTGAAAGTTGCGGAACCAAAAGGGGAAAAATAAGCTGGATATAGATGGATGGAATATATCTATGATTTTTTTTGGAAATGGGTTTTCTTTCCCTCTCGACCGTTGATACTATCTTTCAGCTTTTGTGCTTCATCGCTTCATCTGGTTGCTTTTTCTCCTACTTTTCTGATTATGAATGAATGTGTGATGATAAAATATACGAGTGAGTATAAAGTGAAGTATGTAAACCCAACAGAGAGCGGAAAAGTGAGAGAAAGGGAGAAGAAGAGATATGGTGAAAGCAAAATGGTTATGACAGGCCACAGATGGGAAGTGAAAGAAGTCGTTTTTCAAAAATTGCTATATAATACCATGAAGTAATAAGGACAAAACGTGAAACTACTCCTCTTCAACTCTCCTCTCACTTCTGAAAGTGGAGAATAACGGTAATTCAAGACGGCAGCTTTCATCCTACTTTCGAAAGTAACATATACACACCCAACTGAGTAAGTACTTGTGTGTGTAATATGATGTTGCAAATACGAAAGTGATTCCGTCTCCATTAGGTATGTAGTTTTTTTCGTTACCTCAAACTCTCAACTCAAAAAATGCCCCACCAACGCAACTATGTAACACCACGGCATCCCTGTAAAAATCTATATTGTAATATTTAAGTGATGGATCTCATTTTTTGGAGAAAGGGAAAAGAGAATACGAGAAGCGAGAGAGTAGAGAAAAATATGTTATGTGCAGGCAAGCATGCATATCATTACAAATGGAATGCATGCACTGGCTCAACCACTGCACTACTCAAGCCTAAAAAGAGGACAAGGGAGTGAGCATGTAAATATGTTAGCTTTCTCTTTTTTATTTAAGTATATTCTTCACTATCCCCACTAAATGAGCCCAACAGCCTTACAATTGAGTAGCGAAAAGTGCTTTTCTCTGCATTTTATGTGATAACATAATATAATACACTTCGAAACTAAAAAAAACATGCCTGGCATCACTAGCACCACCACCACCACCCAACCATCACTCCTTTCTTTTTCTTACCATACTTTTAGTTCATAACTTTTATTATTTCCGCACTTATTGCTATGCTCAAAGGCATTCCATTTTTCATTATTATTTTTATTATTATAATCATTATTATTATTACTTTTTTTCGTCTTCGCTCTGCTCTCCATTTTCCACTCATCTGCCTCCCTGCCTGCCGCCATTGTATTCTTGTTGGCAGTGGAACACACACATGAAAAAATTATGTCTGTGGTTATCTAATGTAGTGGTTCTAGTTATAATATGGGTTTGCTCTTTTCTCTCTCAACCACTTTAATTTTTTTATGCGCTCCCCACATTTTTTCTGTTCGTTCCTTGTTCAACTTGCAACAGTTCACTTCTCCGGTAATTTATGGATTGTGAGGTAATTCTCAAACATACATGTTCCTTAGTGGTGGTGGGTTGTTGGTGCTACCACCATACTAAACCCTCTTCCTTCCTTGCCAACAAGTTCTTGGGACTATCAAACTATCAAGAAGATAAAAAAATCTGCTTTCCAGCACGAAACTCCCTGGCTCACTATTTTCGGCTTCGATAAAAGTTCATATCATATTATATGGATGGAAGGGAGAAGAAAACGTGAAATAACACAAGGTCAGGTTGTCTCATGCTTTTTTATCCTAGGGTTATTGCTATTAATGCTACTTTCACATTACCATATTTGTTGTGTTGTTGCTTTCTCTCGGATTCTAAAGGAGCGCAATATGTACATACATACGTAGCATGCCAGCCACACACTCACATGCATTCATGAGGAGATGAGAGCAGAGAGATATGAATACAACTTGGGTTATTATAATACCTAGCTCCATCGTTGGAGGTGGTGGTCCTCTATATTTGTAGGCATTGTGTTGTGTTTTCTTGTTGTATAATTCATGGTATATAATGGCCCAATGGGGCCCACAAAGAAAACGCACGTACAACTATTGCCATCACGGAATTCACTAGTGTTTTCTCTTTTTCTTGGCAGAAGCAGCCGTTTCAAAAAAAAATACGGAGAGCGGAGAGAAACGCGCTGAGCAATAGCTGATGAAGACCATCTCCGACTTGGAAGGGAAATAAAGAGAAAAAAGATGGGCTAAAAAATTTCCCTTTTGCATTGGAAAATCAAGAAGTAAGAGACGGAGCAGCGTGATATTATATCATGGGAAAAAATTGGACAGAAGACTAGAGCAGAGAATAGATTGTAGATAGATACAACAGAGATAGAAAGTGGGATATGGATTTTGGAGGGGCAAAGTAGGGAAAGAGGATCGGAGAAGCCAGAACCAGCAATAAGTTTTCATGAAATCTACACACTCCTCTTTTCCCTAGTTTTTTTCCTGCTTTTCTTATTACTATAAAATAAAGATGAGCTCTAGGAAAAGGAGCGGAAAAGAGGGAGAAAGGAGGATCAAGAAGAACAAGTCTTGAGTGAGTGAATGCAGCGTGTAAGAAAGAAAGGGAGCTTTTAACAAAAATTCGTAACAATTCCTTCTAAAACTACTTACAAGGGAAAACAAGGTTGGAGAAAAAAAAAGTTTTAACAAAGTATTTTTTCGTTCGTTCGTTCATAAGAGAAAAAAGCTTCAACCGATTGTCTTCCTTCCTGTCTGTTGCTGCTGAGTTTCACTCCTAGGATGCACTGCTAAATACTTTTGAAAGGGGGAGGAAAGCGAATTCATCTATTCCGTTGGTTATTATGCTCATGTGATGTAAAAGAATGCTGCTAGAAAATCCAAGTTTTGTTCGAATCTCTTTTTGCAATTTGCAAAAAACCACATATACAAACATACAGAGTAAAGTTAATGGGACCAACATGATTGTCTGTCGGTCTGTGTACATTCGAAATAATTTTCTCTCAGCTACCAATTTGGTTGTTCTTGTTACCTTGTAGGAGATACCAAAAACTGAGAAAACTTTGTTTGCGGTGCGGTGGTTCGAAACCGTAATTGATAGTCTAAACGAAATTGCAAATCAATTTGTTTTTCCTCCTCTCTGGCTTCCAATTCTAATCTACACCAGCATGATGTGATGGGATGTGATGGCATACAATATATCCATTCATTGGTGGTGTTACAAAGTGCTCTTATTTTCTCCCAGCATGTTTTCAATGAAAGCATACATGTGTAAGCCAATAACTACTTCATGAAGAAACTCTTTTTGTTGAGAATATTAGTGTAGTGTTCAAAAAAGTAAGAGTGGAGTGAACTACTATCGCAAGTGTATCCACATCCTCTCCTCCTAGAAGCGAAACAATAAAGAGGAAGAAAAGTTCCTTTTCAACTCCATTTTCTCTCATCCTTTCATGTGAAAAAATTTCCAACTTACCACCAACCCACTATTTTCTATGTAGTTTTGTTGTAGCAACTACCAACTCTTGCACACATTGTATACTCATTTAACAAAAGGGGAAAAAAGTAAGCTGATGCTCAAACCGTAACATAATATTCCTAGAAATATTTTTTTCTCTCTGGCGTAACCTAACTCTCAAGTAACTTTCCGCATCCGATTCCAGTCATTATGTGTTCCACTGAAAATATAGGAAAGTGGTGAAAGTTGGGGATGACTAAACTAAAGTACGATATTAATTAGGTGACGTCCACGTTTTATGTATCCGATCAGAGATAATTAAAACACAACATATACTTAATATATATAACAGTTTTGGTATTCCATTACATTCCTCGAAGCCAATCATCTACAACGATCATCATCAGAAACCTTAACTTTCCCTTTCCGGGCACCGTTAGCTATGGCTATGCATACTTATGCTGAGGGAGAAAGTACACGAAGAAAGTTAATTAATCTGGTCAGAGCAAGAGATTGTGAACTGCGTAGCCACCGCAGTATCTACTCCTACTCCCGTGTCGATTATGAGAAAAAAGAAACGGATGGCGGTTGCGAAGACTCTTTTTTACATGATGTAAAGTAAAAGCGTGCAAGTCAAAGCAAGAAAAGTAGATAAAAGCGTATCAGACACTATCTGCTTCTCAGCTGCAAGCATATTTCATAGATGCGGCCTATCAGATGTTCGTCTTATAAAAAGGCTTAAGCCCTCAAAAGAAAAACAGGGAGCCTAGCATAAGATACACATGATATTGAGAAGAAAGCGAGAGGCTCTTCGCTACTTCACCCATATGCACAAACACACACTCACATATGTACATGGAGAGCAAAGACGGCGAGTTAAGTGGAATGGGGTATTGCTCAAGTTCTTCGTTCCCTACGAAAATATGTGCATGTTTTTACCACGTCTGGTACTGTTTACGAGTGAGATAGAAAATATATGTTGTGTTCATATAAGGAATCTTGTTTTCCCATGCATCTGTCTTCATATCTGTGTACGTATCTACATAAAAATTGGGATGAGGAAGTAATGAGAAAGAGAAGGAGAGTGAGAAGATCTCTCTTTCTTTCCTTAAGCGTAGCTTATCACACATGTATACAATGTACATTACATTATAGTCACCATCATACAGAATAGCATGGTTGATGTTAAAGATAGAAAGCAAGTCTGAAAGAGTTGGTCTAGTGTTTTGCAAGAGAAAGGGAACGAGGAAATCGGATTCATGCCGGCCAGATCGATCCGGCTTGTACCGTTCGTGTCAACTGGAGATTGCGCAACCTTAACTATCATGAAACTACTTTAGGAAAAGCGCTTTTTTGGGGTCGCTCTCATGCTCATCTATCTCTCCCTCTCTCTCTTTTAGGTTTGACTATACGATATACTCGTTCATACTCCCTCACTCACTCACTAGAAGTCAGACTCCTCAATACAACTTTCCCTTTTCACGTCTCTCTTTAAAGCTCATCGTCAGCAGTAGTGGCATCAGCAGAAACTCGAAAATATTCTATGAAGCACACTAGTCACCAGTCTTCCTCCTCCCTGATATATCCCAAGCTGATGTTCGAGCCAGAGCCAGAACCTTTTCTCTCCCTTCCACAGAGACTCAGAGGAGCATCCATCCAAGCTTCTGATGTTGTGCAAAGGATAGCACAAGAGAACAAGCGGTACTTATCATGATACCTGAACTGAGCCAAAACAAGTTTTATAATAAAAGTTGAAGTCTGGAAACAGAGGCACTACAACCAAGTTTCTAACAGCATTATAAGTGGAAAGTAAAGCAGACATTGGGAATCCAACTTTCACCGTGTACATGAGGACGAACGCTCTCGTACCTAGTGAAAAACCACCTTCATTTCCCTACTCTGTAAAAAAAACTCTTAGGGATATGCTTTAACAATTTTCCTTTTTTAGTCAACTTTTACCCAACTTGTGCTCCTCTACACTAGCAGAGGTAGAAATGTAGTCGAAGTCTGCTTCACTCGTACGTACCTACCTACTTAAATGCATGCATACGTCGTGCATCCCCTGTTCTCTCTCCAAAGCTCAAATTCCTGCTCCAGGTCTTCTCCGCACTTGAAACACAATGGGAAGCTGGTCAACATGCTGTTCCTACCATTATTACCTTTTTCTTACTTTCCAATATCACCACACCACTATAAAAACACAATAGTAGTAGTATTCATCTTAAGGACAACATTCTATATATAGTAACAGTGGTGGCATAGCATAGGTTATTATTATTATAAGTCAGCGTACCCTTTTGTACCAAGATACATGATATGAGCGTATATTATTTTATAAGCGACAACGAGACTAGAGACCAGCAGAACGCTTCATTCTCCCATTCACGATTTAATGTATGTATCTATTCTTGCTGCTGGTATGAAAAGCAACCTCAAACTCTCTCTGAGAAACCAGCTCACTCACTCATAAACTCACTCTTGTGAAGAGCAAGAAAAATATAAAAATGTTGTAGAAAGAGAGAGAGACCAACCATCAAGGAAAGCAATTTAAAAAGCAACCAGCTAGAAGCTCTTCATATACTTATAGTGACGAAGCGAATTTCTACCATTGACTTTCCAACCTAGACTCTCTCTCACACACTTTATTACATTCAATCCCACTTGGTATACAGCAATGTAGTTGTGGTGCACGAGGGTTTTATATTTTATTTTTCCACTTGTCACAGATCCCATTGTACGCATATTGCTTGCAAAAGAAGTAGTTGGAGGGGGAGGGGGAGACACAAAAATGTAGGAAATGGAATTGGCGACTGCCTCATTCTGATAAAAATATTCACTTTGGTTTGGTCTCACAACAGCGCAAATAATCAACACTTGGTATATAGGTACCAGCAGCATGTAACATTTGGTTGTACTCCACTCCACTCCAATGTACATTGGGAGAACCAAAACATCATTTCATTTCATTTTCGTTCATTCACCAGAAACCAGAAAAAGAGAAGGAGATCAAATGATCAAACACAATAAGTTGAGCAACAGCAGGAGAGGACGCACAGTGACCAAGAGACACTGACTTGCTGAAAATGAAACAAGTTTTTTTGTCTCTCCTTTCTTCATCAAGAACGAAAAAAGGGCAAGAAGGAGTAGTAGTGTGTGCATCACTACGGAAAAAAGAGATACAAAGATGTGCGTATAGAGGAGACAGGGAAAAAGTGGTTCACTTGAAGTGGACAAAACCAGTTTCCTTTTTCTCCGTCTCCATCACATCCTACTTGTGTCATCATCATCGTTTTCGTATTACATTACGACTGTGGTTTTGTGTACACACACACTCACGCTACATGTGCATATGCACTGGAGCACATTTGTTTTGTATAGAAAAAGAATCAGTTGTTGATAGAGTTTCTTGTTGAGAAAGAAACGGATGACAGAGAGAAAAGAGAAGTAGTAAGAGTAAAAAGAAAAAAAGACAAAAAAAACGTTTCCTTTTCTTTTCCAACTGGTATTTCTTCTCCTTTTTCTTGCATTTTACCCGCTCACTTACTCCACCACACATTTTCATAACATGCTCAATCAATGCGATGCAAGTTTCCCTATTCAGCCATAAAAAGGAGGGACATGAGTGGAGTGGATGTGGGAGAAAAAGTTGTTCGCTTTCCAACTTTTTTTTTCCTCTCGCTCTCTCTGTCTCTACTATTCAATCAATGTTATCAATCAGTACAGAGCAATAAAAAAGAATCCATGTCATGATATTCATATACTGTCCGCTGGGAAGATAAACAGACTTTTAGGTAGTCATCCCAGCACCAGCAGCGAGAAATAATTTATGACATCAATCACAATTGACTCTATTTCTCCCAAGAAAGTGCTAAAGTAATGAGCACCAAAATATGATATCATAGCGCCTAGATAAATTTGTCTCGTTCTCTGGAGTGAGTACCAAAACCGGGTATAAGGATGGATGGATGGATGGATGGATGGATGAGAAACCCATCATCACAACTTTCACAATTTCCGATTCTGTTTCTTCACATAGAATTAGTCATACGTTTCACGTAGCTCTCCCACTTATTTTCGTCCTTTGCACCTAACCAACCAACCAACACGTACCTATATAGGTAGCAGGTGAAATAAAAAATAAACTGCACATAAAGGCAAGTCTATATCTTAAAAGGTACTATTACTACTTTTATTAGATTATCCTCATCATTTCCATTACTGCTCTCTCTCTCTTGCTCCTTTTATCACGTCGTAAACATACGTAAAAAATAGTAGTGAGAGACAAGAAGAGAAAAAACTGAAGAAGACGAAGAAGAAGAAGTGGTAAAGAAGAGAGTGAAAGGGGAAAAAACCTGACGAAGGAAAGTTGTATTCAACATTCAACCCAACGTCATATCAGCATACCCATTGATATACTTATATAGCACACCATTTTCCATGTTATGGTATGCCATGTTATGTGTGTGATTGTGATGTTATTTTCTGTACAAGAACAGAGATGAATGCCTAGTAAACTCGAATTGAATGCATCTACAAAGATATTTTCTGTCAGTGTACAAAAATCTACTGCTTCCTCATCTCCTGCTCTCTGTTCTCATCTGGGTGATGTGGAGTGTGTGTGTGTGGTGGTGGTGTGTTGTGTTTGTGTACAAGTTAGCATGTAGTAAGGCAAGCGAGAGACGACAGTAGTATTACTACTCCTGGAAAAGGGGAAGAAGAACAACATTGTGCCCATTGCACAGGCATTTTTCCAGAGGAAAGCCTAGTTTATAACGAGAAGAAAACTTGGGCAACTTTCACTATTTCAGATTCTTCAACCTTGCTCTGCTTTTCATTCACTCGCTAGTCTTCTCTCCCACCAACAACTTCAGCTCTCTCTCTCTCTCAACCAGATAGCTCCAGCACAAAAAAGAGAGAGTGAGTGAGAGTGAGAGGCTCACTCTTTTTTTCCTCGCTCGCCTATTATGACTTCCATTTTATACGCTCTCTCTCTCTCATCTGGCTCCAGTTTCTGCTGCTCTGCTCTGTGTGTGACGGTGGTGTAAACATGAACATGAAGTAGACAAAAACACACGCATGCCATATTTACTCTCCACCATTATCATTATCATTTGTAATTTCCTTCTTTTTCTATCGCACTTGGACTAGACTCCCTCTGAACCAGTGGGATAAAAAAGAGGAGCAATTAAGATAAAGAAAATAAAATTACTCTCTAGAAAAAGTAAGTGAAACAGACGACGACTAATTGGAATACTCTTCCTTACGCGATAATCATCTCATCTTCCATCTCATGTGGATGTGCACTAATGAAATTGGGGAAAACAAGTTCGTTTAACAAAACACAAAAAAGTGAATTGATCGCACAAAAAACCCAGGATGAGTTCTTGGACAAACCACCACCAAAAATAGACTCTACTCGCCACCAACCCAATGACGTAACGTGACAGCCAGTGCAGTTGAGTGGGTTAGAGATATTTTTCCTTTCATCTTGTCCCACAATAGCTCACTTCCAGGAAGGCTAATAGCTACCAAAACATTATGCAAAAATGTGAAACAAGACGCTAGAGTGGTGAGGCGTAAGTGGAGAACAGTAAAAGAAAAGGAAAATTTCACATTCTCCGTCTGTGTCTGTGCTTGTTAAGTATCCATCTTTGACAATTTCTCGTTCGCTCTGTTGTCGTCTTCCGCTTGAGAAAAACGGTCACGTGCTTCTAAAAAGTGTAATCGTTGTCAATTGCATTCCAATGATGTTTACATTTCCGTTTCCCTGGAATTTTACTCTGCTACTGTCAACATGATTAACGTTGCCATAGATGGACAGAATCCTAGAACCAAGAAAAAGTACTAACAACTTTTTTTTTACAATTTCTTTTTTTGTTTGTGTTCTTATTATATTCCTCTTCTTTCAATCTTCCTGTTTGACTTTTCTCTCAATCCATCACAAATACACTGTTATGGAGTTCTTCCTTTTTAAACAGATTCGGAGAAAGTAACTTCCTGGAATTATTACTATTATTATTCGAGTGAAAAGGAATGAAAGAAACTTTTTTGTATGTAGGATGAAAAAGTAAAAGTAAGCTCAAGGAAGTGAAAACTTAGTTACAAAGCCAATAAACTTATTTTCTTGTGTGGGAGATTAACTCGTTCCAAGAAGATTACATCATGAGTCATTTGACTCGATAATACCAATGGAAACTCAACCTTGCTTGGTACATATAAAAGGCTGAAACTCAGAAAAGGAAATTGTTTTTGGAGAAAGTTGTATTAGGAAGAGTTCACAAGAGATAGGGATAGTGAAAGTTAGACAGGATGTGAATAATATATATATAAACTTGTGTTCTATTTTTTTATTTTTTGCCATACAAATTCGCAATTACTCATAATAATAATAATAAGAGCAACAACCTTTCTACAAAGCAAGACGCACAAAATAATCCGAAATACTCCTGTCAATGTGAGCCAACGTGACGTCCAGAGTGTATTCTGGTAACATTGTGCTAGTGTTTAGTGATTCATTTCCCCAATTGAGTAAATTCCAAGCAATTAATTTGATGAGAGAAGGAAAGTTTGTTGCGAGGTAAAATTAGCAGCAATGTGTGAGGCAAGACGATGCTGCCTCTCCATATTTTCTGTGTGCGCCGCTATAATTGTGTATGTGTTGTTGGGCGCAATCGCCTTCTTCTTTTTGGAGAACCATTATCATAAAACTCATCATGGGCTGTTGGCAAAAGAAAGTCTTAGCTCGAGTGAGTTGGATACTCTGAGGAATCGCACGGTAATGAGATTATGGTAAGTAAAAAAAGGAGAAAATTGATGGCGACATGTTGTATACATTCTCCTTCTCTTTTGTCTATGTCTACCTATCCACTTTTACTCCTCACTCAACACACAAGTGCCACAATCATCAACATCAGCATCCAACCTTGTCATTTTCCATTCTTTTATGGAAATTCACATGTCAATGTGAATAAGCTCGCATCATGAAATCCATGTATGATGACGTTGATGATAGTGATGGCAAAAAAATGTTGAGCGTAATGATTCCCTGTCTTGTTCTACTTCACAACTTCACTTGTCTTTGTGCTTTCTCTTTGTTTGTGTGTGTTTTAGTGAGACTCTATGTACTCACGTAAATATATACCTAAAAGAACATAATATTATGTGGGTAAAGTGCCCGTTTGAGAGATTACTAAAGTCATGTTTGGTACTTGAAAATAATTGCCTTGCATCATGTAATAGCTTGAATGTCGTCTTGTATCCTCGTTTTTCTTGAGCAGTAGCATTTTTTTTGCCTCAAATGACTAGACCATTTTGTGCACAAACTGATACTGATGATGATGATGAGTGTGTGCATGGTAAATAATGAATTTTTAATTCTACAGGGCACTAACAATCGAGCTAAATGTCTTTTACGAGTCCAACTGGACACAACTAGCGGAGCTCGAGTTGCAACAGTTCCAAGATGAGATTTTAAGGCAGCTATTCTCCATTGATGATGCTGACTTTGGTCGGAATCGAGAGACACATTATGGGGAAGACTCGTTTGAAAATTTCCCAGCTGCCCTTTTATACTCTCTTACGCTCATTACGACAATCGGTATGACCACTTGAACTACCACTTTACTTTCTTTTCTTCCCATTCTATTCTCTCGCGTAATTTCATGAGAATGCATATTCTGTTTGTGTCTCCCTGGCTGGGTTCAAGTTTTCGTTTTTTGAGGACATTCCATCCCATTTACTTTGCTCATCTCTTTCTTTCTCCATCTCTCGCGTACTCTAGCTCATTCTTTCCCTTAACCATTACGGTCTTGTCTTTTTAACCATTTTACTTTGGCTCCCATGTAACTTCTAACTCCACTTTTTTCTCACTACATGAGATGACTCGGTTGATGATGATGACGATAGCATTATATTATCGAGTCAGAGCCAGCCGACTGGGAGAGAATGAGTTGAGGCGTTTGGAAAGATGTTTCAAAACGATAGTCGTAAAATGAAGAGTGTAGTAAATTTAATACCTTCAGATGGTTACTCTAACTTTATACTGTCTTTCATTTTTATGCTCCCACTCCACAGGATACGGTAGTGTCAGTCCGAAGTCATTACCAGGTCGTATTTTGACAGTATTCTATGCTGCTGTAGGGATTCCACTTACACTCTGCTACTTGGCCACAGTTGGCGACTTCCTCTCTCGTGGAATTCGAACAGTGTACTCAAAAATCGTGGTAAGTACCTCTACATTATTACAAGAGCACACACACACGGCCCTCCATATTATTAACCTGGGAAGCCAAAATGAAAGAAAAAAGGATGCCACTTTAATTATTGACGCAAAGTTTATGGGGGAAAGGCACTTGAAGTAGGGATTGTAGTCATGGTTTGATGGCTAATAAAATGAATAAAGTAACCAGTTCCTCAGTGAATGATATATTGAACGTGCTCCAGCATTTCCCTCCCACAAACATGACATGGCATTTCATCACAGACATGAGTAGTTTTCCCTCAAGTCAGCCAACCTTTGTGCCTCTTATTCAAACTCGTCTCTCATAAAAGATTAAAATAAGGTCTTCTAAGGTTCTTGGGTACGATGAATAAAAAAATGATGAAAAGTGGCAGAATAAAGTAACATGCTTGGCGAAATCGAGCAAGAGCACCTAAGGTGCTTTTCTAATTATAGGAATTCCCTATCAAATCTTTCTCATTGTCCTATATAGCTATTACATATAGTATGATCACAGCGTCTATATTTTATAGTACAAACGCTGCTTACTATAGCAGCATGATGATCACGTCAAGAGCGCTTTTTAATTCCTTTCAAGGGCTTACGAAACAAATGAGAGGCTTATAAACTTGATGAGATGAGATGCAGAGAGTCAGTTAATTTCCATCTCTTGTAAAAACGCAAATCCTCTTCCTTCAGGATTGGTTGGGAGGGAGAGAGAGTGTCCTTTAAATGAATTGGATTGGAATGTAATGGAAAAATAGCCTCGTACAATTTTTATGTCAGATATCTGATATTGCAACAGAACTAAACCAGAAGGACAATGCTGTTCCTGAGAAACAAAATAGAAAAACTGCGATGCGATCTCCAGTTTACTACCATTTTATGTGCGTAGCTACTAATACACTTCGTGTTGATTGTAATTGGATGATGTCATTTTTTATCGTTAGTCAGCGTTAAGTCTCATTACTTTCGTATTTAAGAAGCTTTCCAGGATCATATTGTCCTGTAAGTATTATCATGTCAGAGGAAAAGGGAAGAAGTAAAGAAAAGATTGTGCAGGGTCGAGAAAAAATCAAATCACGTAGTCAATGAGAGGGAATATTATTAAATTTACGATGTGATTACATTACCCCCAACCTACGGTCAATTAGCAATTTAATTAGTTTGCATGAACTCGTTTTAAGCAGATGGTTGAGCATCTTGTACTTAAGTAACTCATATATTAATTCTTTAATTTCAGCGGAGAGGAAGTTGCGGCGTACCTATTCCTGTTTCCTTAATACTCGTGTTTGCATATTTGTGTGGAGGTGCGGGTATATTTTGGTGGCTAGAAGACTGGCCATTTGTGGATGCAATATTCTTTTGCTTTGCTTCATTAGCTACGATTGGATTTGGTGGTATGCTGGATCCTCATCTTTCAAAACATGTAAGTTTCCCCTTCACTTGCTCTCCCATTCATTAGACAACAATATTATGTTGGTATGGCATCAAGTTGTCATGTCCATGTTCCATGTCCTCATAATTAGTTTCCGGAGTGAATGAGCTGTGAACTTGGGTGGCTAATGTATACAGTGTTGCTGTCATGTCCTTTTATTTCGTGTTGTTCATCCACAGGTTTCATTGCTGGTGTCTTCAGTATACATTTTGTTGGGCATGGCACTAATCTCCACGGTTTTCAACCTCGTTCAAGAGGAAATTGTGAGGAGGAAGACGGGACGAGGACGCCAGTATCATCGACCAATATCTTGACTACAGAATAAAAAGGACTCTGTTCCCCCACAAGAAAACCATGTAGGGCTTCAACATATTACGTTAGATAGTACCAATTCCACGCTGGTAAGTTTCTCCCAGACTTACTTTCTTTTTGCACCACCAACACCATACCACGACAAGTTGTTGGAGCAAAAATGGTTTCCCGTCACCCTTTATGCTCCTCTGATCTGGTGTTATGTATCATCTTGTGATGTGACGCTATGCTAATGCTCCACTTTGCATGTTGACTGATGTGAGTTGATGTGAAAAGTGATGATGCTGATGATGATTCTTTTCCTCTTGTTTACATGCTACAGGGAGATGAATACTTTGTTCCCAAAAGTATGGCCACAGAATTTTTTGCACCACAACCCAACGTTGTCGAAATGACTACTTTGGGCAATATGAACTTTGGTTGTGGTCGCTCTTCCGCCACTCTTCCACGTCCAACCCGTTCCAAGACCGTAACATTTGAGGATGAAAAACTGAGTAAAGAGGCTCCTCCAGATGTTTTCATGTAAAATGTGGAAACAAAATTTGTGTCGAGAACATTTTCACACAGCAAGGGATCTTCCACTTCCAGGCCGTATTCATTTAACTACATATACATACTCACATGCAGTTACCATACCCACATATTATATACAACTTGTTACTCAACTCATGAAAAACAAAAACTGAATTGTTATAGGCTAAAAACATGTATGTATGGATGAATGCGATGTGTGCTGCTCCTGCTCATTGAAACTTTTATCTCAAGGTTTCTTTATGGACAGTTTGACTTTGTTGACGGACAACGGAAGATATGAGGCCCTATTGATAATAATTTTTAGTTTTTATCTCTTCCCATATTCGAAATTCCAGGTTGTAATAAAGAGTTCCAACAGAAAACGCAGAAACTATATTGGTAAGTGTACCTTCTCCGTACTACGATGTGTGTAGCTGTCTCTCAAACTTTCTCTCGTCTTGTGTAGGATTCAACCCGTCCATTTTTATCATGTCACCAAAGAAAAAAATGATATTATTATCTGTATGTACGTACGTATGTTGTCACACGTCACTCAACAGTATATTATATTGTACTTGGGATCATTTTCAAACTTTCTATATAAATTCTTCACACACACACTTTCACTCTATGCGTAGCACTCGTAGAATCATTAATGTCATCTATGCCAAAAGAGAAAGGAAATGAAAGGAGTGAATAGAACTGATGTACTATCTATCCGTATATTATAGAAAAAACGTTGCAGAAGAGTGCGTATGTATGTATTTACCTTTTGTGTCCATTCTACATTCCCGTATCTGCTTACTCAGCGTTTTGGTCCGAGATGAAATGTTCTGGTTTGGCGATCTGATATGTCCAATGATAGTCAGTGTATAATCTCTCAAATTTGATTGCAGGCTTTTTGTCAATTTTTTTACTTAAAGCTCGTAGGTTGAGCATGAAGTTACTGTGCATCACTCGTCTTGTTAGTCTAAAAATGTTCTGCCGCTGTTTAGATAAACGAAATGCTCCAAAACTCACTCAGTGTAAGTGTAGTTGATTACAAAGTTGCCGCCCACAAGCGATGCCATTTCATTTGTATAATACTCAAGAGAAAGTTTTTACTCAGCCATGATAATTGTCCATGATAGCATTGCTACATTGTTTCACTTGGCAGAAAATAAGAGTCTTTCAAAAACCAGGGATGTATTGGCTTTTGGCTTCGAATCAATGTCACAATGTAATACGTACTATAGGACTGGATTTTCATTGAAGTTAAACCGAACTGAAATTGCAAATAACGCACCAACAATCTTCCAATTCAATCCTGTCACTCACGCAGAAAGAGTCACAGTCATTGGAAAGTTGGGGCTGCTGGAAAGAGAATCTGGATGGCAATTTAGTTTGTTTGTGCACATTTTAATTTTCTTTTTTGCACAAACGAAAACATTTTTAGGACCGTCTTTTGTAACGTGTTTATAGAATTGATCACCCAGACCCAGTATTGATTACAATGAATGAGCCAGTTTGTGATTCAAGTTGTTTGTTGTGTAAGCAGAGAATGTGATTGAGTCGGGGAAAGTAGGCAATCCAAACAAAATAGGGAGAGAGCAAACATGCAATCCAACTTTTTATTTTTGCTGCCAGTCCTTCTTCCTTCAAGTTTATTTTCTTTTGAGCAATAAAACTTTTTGGGTATGTTATTCGCACGGAAAACTTGCACGAATGAATGAATTTCCAGTTTCAACCAGAAGAAACGTAATTGATATTGGTGCTGCAACTTTCCCAACACAAGTTTCCCAGAGGGTTTCATCATCTATGCAGTTTTGTATAAAAAAATCTGTAACTGTTTTATTGTTGCTAAACTTTTGTAATCATCTCCGGTTAAATGCGCAGTGTTTACAGTTTGAATTGAGCCAGAAAGTTGACAGTCATCAGAACGCTTAATGTTTCTCGACTTGTGTTCCGAAACAAACTTCATTTCTTTGTCAAGAGTGCAGGTGGTGGATGATATTTTGATGATAGCTCCAAGAGGAGTTTAATGACATAAAGTTACCAAAGGATCATTCAACAATTAACCAAGATTTTTAGCCAATGGATAAGGCTCATACGTGCATTCATTAATTCAACATAATTAATTGTGAATGGGTGTTCATACGTATGATGATGATACGATACAATGACTAATTAAACGCAAAGTATTAACACTTGACATTCCACAAAAAAATATACGTATTACACATATTATATTACGTACTTTAAAATTGATGATGGTCTACGTTTTTAAAAAAAAGAAATAATCTCGTTTTGAATCATTAGAATATTTATTGATCTAGATTGCTATATACCTACATAAATAAAATACATTGTTAGTTTTTACCTCGAGAAGTTTATTTAATTATTTGTGTAAAAATATACAAATCTCTTGTTAAATCGTACAAAAAAACTTGATATGAAATTGCATATTATAAGATGATGACGATGAGGAAAAAAGATTTGTAGAAATGAAAATAAAGAGCATATTTCTGATGATGACGAACAAAAGCATAACATTATAAAACTTTGGTGTGGCGTGGCGTGGCAAAGTGTCTCTCAGGACAAGAAAATATCATAAGTTTTTGACCCTGCATAAAATTATGCATTTGTTTTCCACCCAACTAACTAAAGTCACACACACGTCATGGTGTGGCAGCTTGAAAATTTAATCTTCTTGTCCAATTTTGGCCCCGACTTTTAGCAAAAGTGTCAACCATAATATTTCTAGAATGTAATCAAACTTGCAACCAAATTGCCGGTGTAATTGGAGAGGAAATTGCTTCCATCTGTTTTTTGTCGGGATAAGACAGCCTTAACGAAGTTATGAGTGAGTAGTGAGTGGGAAGCAACGAGATACGAGAGAATGGCATGATGGCACACGCTCTAAAAATATATAAACTTCCCACTTCTGTCTGTGGACTTTAATTTAGCCTCTTGGCAACTTGGTTTGCTGAGGGAATAACAGCCGGAGGATTTTGCTGATTTCCTTATTCCATAAACAAACTGCAAGAGACAAGACATACTACCCAAAGTCACTACCAACTGGGGTTGCAATCCAGTAAAAACTTTTGCCATCCTATTTTGGCACAGAAGAAGCATAATCATCCATCCGTTTCAGCTATGAAAAACTTCATTTCCCTTTTCCAGCTTAGTTTATTACAATCCGGAGGAATGAAAGATGAAGGAGAGCCGTGAGCCATCCGTGTGCTTATTTCTTACCATTATTTACATTATATAATAGAAAGCACACAAACGCTATGCAAATTCCGTGGATGAAGGTATATACGTATATTAAACCTATCGTAAATTTCCATGACAGATTTGCATACATTTTTCATAAACATGCTCACGACCAACGGTGGATGACTCACAAAGGAGAAAGACTGAGAAAGAACGAGTAGCTTTGGGAGGATAATACAACAAATAAAAAAATTAAATATACAACTGCCGCTGGTCAAAAGCAAGTCAGTTCAAAAGACCAGACGGGAGAATAGTGCTGGTAAGTAGTGACTCAGTGAGCATTCAGTTTCCTATTGATTTTTTCCGGTCCGCGAAAGTTGTCGTGAGGAAAGTACAAAAATTGTGTGTCTAATGCATATATATATATACCTTCATGCTTTGCTTGCTTACACTTCTTGTTCTTAAGCATATTGTGTACATTATAGCGTTGTGTTGGCTTGGCAGTCTTCTGCTTTGCTTGGCTGTTGCTACTGGCTCAGTGTGCTATTCCGTTACTTTGTGTGTGTCTACTGTATAAAGGAGCACGTAGCAGAGTAAACTTCCTTGGGGTTCCAGTGAAGGGTGTGCCTGGAGAAAGTACTTTCCTCTCGGTGTTCGCATGCTAAAGCCAATACACACTCGCTTATAGGCAGACTTCGACTTAGCCTCGCTGAACTGAAACTCATATAAAGGCCAATGCAGCACAAATGAAAAAGGTAAACTTTGGGATATTACAATAGTAATATCACAGCAGCAGTAAGTCGTCTCATGATGATAAGCATAAGGAAGAAAAGAAAAGTGAACACGATGCTTTGCTGGTGGTGTCTATAATCTTTTGTTGGTGGTGGTGCTGGTAGTAGTAAGTAGAAGTAGTAGTAGAGATAGTCCTCTAGTTAGACTCCACACACACAAACACACTGCATTAGAGTGGACGGCCTTACAGATTTCTTTTTCGGATGATGTTTTACAAGACAGTATGTAAGTATTGGATCCTAATAGGGTTTCCTTTTTCTGCCTTACTTGCTACTACTACTACTACTCTGTAGTGGATCAACTATACATTGTTTGCCGTTGCTCTTCTTTTACTGATAATAAAAAATGTATACGGACTGCTGCTGCTGTTGAGTGAGAGAGTAAGTGGGAGAAAGAGGATCCGGATCTACGGCAAAGGTTTCATTATAATGGAGAAAAGCTGGGAGTCAAAGTCAAGTCAAGAGTGGAATTTGGAACTTTATTAGATTAAACAAATATTCACTCTTTTTTTCACCGTGTAATTAGATCTGTCGCAATTTTACAGCACGTACGTTCACATACATTTCCGCTTTTCCCTGCTTCTTAACTTTTGTTTGGGATTGTGAGTGTCATGCTCCCATTTCTTGTAGTTCTAATGAGGGTTGTGAAGCAGGAGATTCAATTGCGACAGCCGTTGCCACTTCTTGTGATTGGATTGTCAAAGTTGGATGAATTGCCTTTATTGATCTAACAGTAATAGCTGAGTGAGAGGTGGTAGTGTGTGGTGGAGGAGGTGAAAGTGATAAAAGCGAGTGAGTGTTGAATCACCAGTATGGTAGGAGCAGGCCGGCTTTGCAGTTTGTCCAATGTCTGCAAAATTGTTTTATTGGAAATTGCATTCATGCTTGCCTTCTGGGTAGGTGACTACTGGCCTCCATTCTTTGGACGAGCTAAAAAGCCTTGTGATGTGACCAATTCGTCGATTGTTAGGAAAATTGTACAAAAAGTAAGTTACTTGCAGGAACTCAAATAGTGAATTATCTTTGGATTTGGATTGATTTGGTATGACGTTTTATTGAGTTATGAGCATACTTAATTATAATATTCTTACTTTCACCCAGAATTGGACCCCAGTGCTCAGTCGCTACGGTGTAAATCTTCCAATAGAATGTCCTCTCAACCTCTCCAGAGATTTGCTAGGAGTAAGAGAGTCGTTAAAAAGTACCAGATCTTCCCACTGGCAATGCCTTGAGTGTGGCAAAAAATTCTACTTGGAACGACATCTTGACTTACATATTGAGCGTCGGCATTCAGATGTTATCAATAAGGTGAATTAATTATATTAAATACATTTTCAATGTTAGTATCCCCAGTGGATTATGGACATTGAAAATTAATCTTAAATTGGGTTCCATTACTTTAGGCAGAGGATTCCGTATGCTTAGGGGAGTTTTGTGACGTAATGAGATGCGACGTTCTAATGTCAACCTCGTTCTTAGATGAAGATTCCAAATCAACGGATGTCTCAGTTTGGACTCCAAATGCTATAGTTTCGCCGAGCGGAAAGTCATCCTTTAAAAGTGGTCCCTTGCACCTAGATCATAAAAACACCCGTCCAACCACCCCCGGTGAAGAAGATCAACCAAGTGAGCGTAGTGGTCAGGGTACGAAATCTTCGCCAACTCATACTCACACGCACTCCCACACGATTGAGGACTGCGATGAAGAGTACTTTAGTAATCTGCGGCAGAAATGTGGGGATCTCGTTTGGGAATGTTTGCAGGGTCTCATTTCTGTTTTGGATGCCAAAGATTTTAAAGCACTTCAGGGTGAGAATGAAAATTCAAATGGAAATCATTTGTGAAAAATTGTTTGTGCTAACTCTTACTTTCTAATCTAATATCAGGTGAACTGGAATCAATTAGCTGCTCCTACTTATCTTGTGCCAGATATGGGGATGCTTGCTGCCAAACTGGTTCCAGGCTACGAGGAAAACTACGACCTTTCTTCATCGTGTTTGGATCACTACTTATCTCACTAGTACTGGCGTTGGCCTATTATTTCACATGGATTTACACGCAAACGTATGACAACACTGAAATTTGAAATGCAACATATTTTAAAGACTTTGTACTAATTCTAAAATCTTTCTCATTCCTCAGGGTGGATGACTCCATCTGCTATGATGATAACGACGACAAGACATATGCTCCAGAACTGACAAACATAAGAAAGGGCATACCTCCTCTTGTTAACCGAACATCCCACATTTAAGAAGAGAATACAAACTTCCATCATATAAAATGACATTTGGTTTTTGGTACGGTTGTGCTGTAAGACAATGATTGATTACGTAATTTAGTGAGAGTAGACAACTAATTTTTAGCTATACACTTAC
Source organism: Orchesella cincta (assembly GCA_001718145.1). Classification (NCBI taxonomy): domain Eukaryota; kingdom Metazoa; phylum Arthropoda; class Collembola; order Entomobryomorpha; family Orchesellidae; genus Orchesella; species Orchesella cincta. Next base: position 115,408 of record LJIJ01000219.1, on the reverse strand, counting down.
AACACACATTCATTTCCAAGATTAACGTCAACTAATTCATAAAAGTATGTTCATACTAATAAACCATAAAAACCTACAATATCTTTACATATTTTTTGGACCTATTGGTGTGTATCCGTTGAAATTTCAATGTTATGCGATTGTAATGGAAACCTATTGTAACTAGACAGGTCTATAATATCGTTACTACCACATTTCTAAATAGTTGAGAGTGGCAATATATTATAATGATGCTAATAATCAATATAATTATGTGTGTATTGTGGAGAGTGTCTGAGACATGTCTAGGAGAAATTTTACGAAAAGAGAAACAGAAAAATGCCAAAAAGCTCAAAAAATATCTTGTCCAAAAACAAGTCCAACCAATATTCCCATCTTTTGTACTTTAATTCTAGATTTTAACAGGAACAGTTTAGTTAAGTTTGACTACTACCAACATTAACCATGACATGAAGGGGTATGGTCTCGCAAAATAATCACATCCATCATCATTGTTGTACTAACTGTTTTAAGCTTAAGTTATGAATAAAACTATGTGAAGGCAGGGATACACGGTTCTTACGTAACTTGAGCAAATGTTTAATACTTTGATTTCAATGACATCTATTCACAAATAGTTAAGTAGTAACGTATTTATTATTCGTATAAATATAGTCGATTTATTCACAGACAGTTACAATATAAACAGATCCTTTTACCTCTTTTTTAGTTTATAAATAGTTCAAGTCTTTTTCTTTAAAAATTTCTAATCAATACAACTCAAACAATATGAATGCATTTTTTTAGAGAAACCATCATTTCTGAGTGTAGTTTAGTGTATTTCTTGCAACGAAAAAGGATTGAATAAATGTTGGAAAACTGAAGGAAACAACGGGCGCGCTCAACCTACTGCGAATTTACAAAATACGTGCAACTACTACCGTGAATTGGATGACAAGAGCACTTTAAAATTTGTAACAAAAATGTGAAAGTTGTTTTAAGGAGCGGAGATGAATAATACGGAATTTAGCACACAGTTCATTTATCCTCTTTCTTATCCTGCATACTGATATGTTTTACAAACATACACAAACAAAGAATGCTACCCCATACCTATAACTGAATAAGGAGCTCCTATTTTACCTGAGTAATGCTGAAATTAAATTTTTAAGTGCTCTTGTACAATCCGAGTAAAAGTTAAAACTAAAATGCACAAACGTTACTCTGAAAGAGCTAGTAACAAATCAGCAAAGGCTTGTCGCTTAAAAGTCTTCACTAGGATTGCCCAGTTATCAAAGTTCTCCGATATTACGTCGTCTGGCATCTTAGATTTGATGATACGGAACACCTCAGAGAATATGTTCTTGTCGGCTTGCTCAAAGGCTCCAGCTGGAATACCAACAGCAATAAAGTATTCTTGTTGTAGGGTATCATGATGATCCAAGGCGACTGTCTCCATTTTCTCTTCCCCGACCTGATTCCCGCATGCTGGAGAAAGTTGGCAAGGAGGGGAATGGTAGTAGGCCGTTTAAAGTAGTTGAAATCAATTATGGAATCTGTGAGCTGTACGAATAGAAAGGGCCCAACCTCCTGCACTTGCTTCATCTCAACCATCATTTGAATTTGGCTGTTGAGCTGCTTGAGCATAGTTTTCGCTTTTTCTATTCCAGCCTTGTGGTTATCAGCGTCTCGAACGTTAAGGCACTGCACGGCGTTGAGAAACTTTTCCTCGCTCGACTTGGTTGCATCAGGATCCTCGAGAACGGCTAGTGTTGACAGTTGAACATCCAACGCGTTAAACTTTGGTCTAAATCCGATTTCAGCAACAAATGAGCCAAATATGACATCTGGGAGCTTGTACTTTTCAACGACAGTTTCGCTGGAGAACATTTCCACAAGTTGGCGTCGTAGATCAAGACTCATGTTCATATACTTTTGTTTTACTTCCACAAGTGGGAGTCCTAAGTAGGCGAGCATTTGGTGTAGCTTACGACTTCCCTCCAAAGACCATGTCCTCAACATGCTGACAATGTAGGGAGTTGACTTAATGCTTTCATATATGGACCAGTGCCGATACAGGAAGAGAAATAGGTCCCTCTCAAAACGGATCTTGAGACAGTCTCGTGGCAACGCCTCAGCATTAGTTATTCTCAGAATATGGTCGTTAACGGTGCTGGCAAACTCGCTGTATTTTGCACGAGGAAGACGACCCAACACTAGCGAATCCGTGAGGGATATGATGGTACACCAAATGGATTCCATATCATCACGGGACATCACCCAAGCAATTTCCAATGCATACAGCGCAGACTAAAAATATAATAAAAAGTTTTAGTTATTGATATGTTGTTAAGTAGTGGCGGTAATATTTTGTTACGTATCAGCAATAAACTTTAAAGCCACTTACAGGTCTTGCGTAATAGGAATTTTCTCTGTAATCAAACAGCAACCGCTCACGTTTTTGGCTCCATTTGTTGTACAGAGCGCGATGCTGACGACGCTCAGCCTTTCGTCGCATTTTATCAGTCATTCCATCTTCATCAATTTCATCGTCGTCGTCATCCATCTCCTCTTCGTCATCCGAAGACTCAGGAGGCTCTTCCCTGAATATGTCGTCAAACTCTGGGATCGTCTCCTCTGGCTCAAGAACTGAGACAATGAACACCTGTCCAGTTGTATTGTAGTAGTTGAGAACGTTGATTGGACGGTGGTAGTCAAGAATGAAGAACAACTTTTCCTTTGGAGGTTCTCCGAGTGTTTCCAACACATCTATTGTTGCTCCACAGTTCACCAAAATGTACTTATCCGATTGGCTGCTGTACTCATCATACTTTGTCTTCATGTCACTGATCCCACAACAGGAGAGCAGGATATACTGAATCCCCTCTGTTTTGAAAAGGGCTGTGAGAATCTTAACGGTGCAGACTGCATCCACATCTTGGTTTGTAATTATTACCACACGATGACCAACTATTCGGTCCATGAAATCTCGACGGTAATGATCCACCAACATTTCTGCTGAGCCAGGTGCTGCCTGCTTGTAAAACCAAACAACAAACAAATACATAATTACTTTAGCAAATTATACAAGTAACACATCCCCACGACATAATCCATAAATAGTAATTACCTAGCACCACCGTTGAGAAACAAAACACTGCAGCCCAGGGGGTAATCCAACAAATAAACCCTTTATCACGGTTGTCCTACTGCACCAAAACATGCAAAGTCCTACCCAAACTAAACACTGATTTGTACTGAAAAACACTCAATTAGCAGATGAAAGTTAGTTGATGTAACTAACAACTAACCCTACATTTCAATCTTGATAAAGCTATCAACTTAACAACTGATACTGGACGGATTATCGGGAGTTGTTAGATTTCCTTTATCGAACAAAAGAACAACAAAACAACGACTGTTGTCGTAACACTTGCAAGAATGGAGAAGTCTTTTGGTACAGACGGAATATGAACTAAGCCAAAAATATCCAGGAAATGTGTGTCTGTGTAGAAGGAGTGAAAAGACAATGTTAGCAGGTAGGTAGACAACCAGTCTATCTTTAGTATACCAAAACCCTAGCTAATGTGTTGTGTACACTAGTTCAGTCAGTAGGGAGGTTAGTTGGCGCTCGGAACAGAAACCGCTTTCTTTTGCACGTCTCACTTTGGCCGAAGGTGGCTTGCAGTCTTAACAGTCCTTCACTTTATGTTCTGATGCGTGGCTTTTTCATGAAAAAATATGCTTTGTGCTTGCCATGGACTCAGAGGCCTTGCAATGCTTACAAAAAGCCATGGCATAGCCATAAATGAAGTATGTATTACAAAATGCATGAAAATTGAATTTTTACAGCGATGCTTATTTATTTGCTTTTTTTAAATAAATTTTTGGACCTGATGTTGTCTTCGGTTTCTGATGGTCTGTGATTATTGTATTGTATGTTGTCATTCAAGCATATTATATTACAAAGGTAAAGTCATGTGCTTATGCGAAGCTTGCGTAGTTGATGCCAATTAGCATAGTATATCAAAACGATGAATGCAATAAATTAATAAGAAAGACATTTTATGCACATTAAATGCATTAACTCGATGGCTCCAGGTTGGCCATGAATGGCTGATTTAAATTGAAACGCAATTACGACTTTGTAAAATGTGAAGAAAGCAAACAAATTTACGATTTTTTTGTCAATTTGTTAGTCAGAAATTACTGGAATTTTTATTCTGGTGGATGGATTATATCACATGGACGTTATGATGGCTGATAGTTATGATATTTTTGGAAGGGGCGCAGTTTCTTGTTGACATCAACTGATTTTGAAGTTAGAATGCAATATCTACCTGTTTTTGCGTCATCATAATATTTTAAATCAATTGATTAATAAATACACTTTCTCATTTAGCTTTTAGTAATGTTGTGCTATCCAATTTGTTTATTTCTTTGAATGACTCTATTTTAATCCTAGAATTACTCCATTTCTTTTCTCTTTATTTCGTACAAAGTTTGGTGACCCCGTTTCGAGAATGGTGGCTTCACTCAGCTTTACACTCATAATATAATACTCAGATTGAAATATGTGCGATTTATGCGTTGTAGCTGTTTGTTGTTTGGCTTTACTCTCTTCATTTATTTGCAATAATGGACATCAATTTATAATAATGATGATAGTGATAACATGAGGCGAGAATCGTGTCAGTCCGCTCACTTGTTTATGACTGGGACATGGGAAAAAGGGAAACTGCGTTTTTACCTTTGCGTTACATACGGTAGCCACATGATCACAAAGTGGTCCACTGCATGATCATATGTAAACTCTCTTGATGCCTTTCATTATACAGTTTCGTTGCAAACTGTTAAAGTCAACAATAAACAGAGCAAACACATCATAAAGCACATGATGGCAAGGTATGCAGATACATTTTAAACAACAACATTTTGTTTTGTCAATAGTCAATACTTTGCATGATAATGCAGATGCAGACGCATTATTTCGACTCATCCTCAGCTTACCACTTCGCTATGCAACTATGTATGCTCTGATTAGACGCCTTGATTCATGTTATATATTCATTTATGCATGTATGATACATAATCAACGCTCATCACCAAGTTACTCCCAGTTCTTACTATCAGCAGTGTTGCCACAACAAACTACACAGCATTAGTTTAGCCTTCAGTAATCCTTTAAAAGAAGATGAGCAAAAAACGCATCAGCTGTGGTGATTAGATGCAAGCATTTTGTAAGTCATGAAAGATTTAGCATTTGTCTGCTACATACATGTGCATGGAAGAATGATGCGAAAATGTTCTGAGTTTAGCATGCATGGCATTAGTGTCAAACGAGTGATATAACCCGTCTACTGCTCCATCACCATATCATTTCATCCTAATCCAAAAATCATGCAGTCTAGGCTCGTTCTTGCACTTGATAATGCAAATAAGTATATAAAGAAGCTGGCAGCTGTTACGAAAATGGATGCATGGATGACAAACCAACTTCTACTTTGCAGAGATACATATATCATGTGGGGCGAAGTGGAGTTTCTGTCCTTTCACTGGCACTCTGACAGCTAAAAGTACTAAAACTGGTAATGGTTCAACGCTAACCATCAAGCTCCAGACAGTCATTAGCCCTGTCAGCCGTTTGACCTGACGCCTAATACATTATATACTATTCCATCAAACCGTTGCATTCAACATGCGCTAATAATGGATGGTATGTGGTAATCATTTGAAGGAACCTGTGAAACTGATTATCAGTTTTGTGTTTTGTCAACAAAATTGTAAACTCTGTTTAGCAGGACAAAAAATAAGCATGAAGTTCAGCTACCCTAACGATTTACAAGAACTATATAACTGGAATTTATGAGATGGATCATTGTAAGTATGAATCCAGGTACTTCATATACAAATAAAAACGATGTAGTAAAAGTAAGTACTATACTATCTTAGTACTATCTTACATTGCTACTTATTCCGATTCTACTTCCGTTCGAAATTTTATTTTAAGCAAATATATTAAGCTTGAAATAGAACTTTCTTTCTTTGAGTATTTTGGAACCATTACTTTGACCAGTTCACAAAGAACAAACCACTAATGGGCAGTCTCAGCAGGCCAACGATTGATCGATTGATTTTGTTTGCAATCGATACATACATACCTTGTTATTCCATTTTTTCTGTTACTTATAAGCTAGAGCTCCAACAACGCTCATACTTTCTTCTTTACGACTGTTCATCTCGTTGTATTGTGTAACAACCCGAAATTAGGTTGTAGGTGCGAAAACCCACCGATGCATTATTGATTGACATTTTCATTTACACAAACATGTCCATGATTCAGATATCCTGTTTGGCTGACATTTACCCGTGTATGTGTCCTTCAGATTCATATAGCAAGATGAGATTACAAGCATCTTGCTAAATAGCTGGTAATTTTAACATCACAACTGCATCATGGGGAAATCCTAGAAAGGGGTTGCCTGTTTCTTCCGTTGCAAACAAATAATATATGTAGGTATAATTGGGAATAGCTTTTTCGGAATAGGAGGTTTCCTCACACGTTTTTGCATACATTTCGGTGATCCATGTTTTCACCAAGCACATCGTTAATTTTAATGGTGAGAATAATTGCCACATTGCTCCAGTTTCCGTTTCTGCGGACAGAACCCTGAGAGATGCTTGTTTATGCTTTGGTTATACTCCCACTTATCATTATGTACCATACTATAAACCACTCATGTGTACTTCCCGGATTTCAAAGTAGCTTCATCATGTCCATCCAATCTGTCTTCCACATTTGAAGTAAACATGAAATGTGTACAGCGTAACATAACTTTGTAATGCTTTGTTTCAGTGGAGCAAGCCATCGGGAAAGCACTTTTATGCAATGTTGGGCACTACTAATAGCCGAGCAGGCCAGTGATCCCTCATGCTATTTTATTATGGATATAAAATATACAAAAACATCTCAGATTAGAATCTTGATAAGTGCTATATTTACGAAAAGTTACACCATTTTGTTTGATCCCTCTCTATTCTGTTCGCTTGGATTTACCTACAATGCCGGTGCTGCACTTTAGGTTGCATTATGGAACATAATGATCTGAATTACATGCAGTTTGTGCCATTTGTACAAAGAGTATTGGATGCACCCATGAGTAATCGATCCTACTCAATAGAATACACGGGAAAATGTAGTGTTACACAAACAAATCATAGTGTTAGTGATATGTTTTAGGATTACGAAAGTATTTTGAGTGTTTATCTGAAATTCGGTAGATTCTATCTACTACTATTCTTCCATATGTTATGATTCGTAGTCCATACATCAATTCATATCAAAAACCTGGTGACGTTTTTTGTCCTTTTTCTCATTCAATTTATGTAGGTATTTAGCCCCCATACTTTGTCTTTTTCCGGATATCCTTTACACACACATAGTATAGCAGTCTCCAAACTCCAAGAAATGTGTATTCTAATGTTGTAATGTTATGCAAAGTTGAATTCAAAACCAATCAAATGGAAATTATCGTACTTTAAAAATTCTGCTGAAATGTCCTTTGTATTACACATTACCTCTTTCTAAAATATGAAATCTTTATCTGCATCATACAATTTCTTCACAATGGAGTTTGAGTTTTTGATTTATGTATCTCTACCCAATATTTTAGACTTCCAATTTAGAATAAAATAAAGCATTCTATGTATACAAAAGTCATAACTAACTGGCTCATAGAACATTTACAGCTTACGTAAAGCTTAATATACATAAATAATGCTATTCATTTGATTATCTTCCGATCAACATAAGAAAGCATGTAATCATCTTTTAGGATTATGACTAAATAAAATGTCCGTTTTATGATTTACTCAAATCCCTCGACTTATGCCTAGTCACACGTGTGTTAATAGAATAGTATGCTGCGACATGTAAAGGCATCGTATCACCTAAAATCTAGTATTTCTGAGTTGTTTTACCAAGAGTCCGCAACGGTTCAACTTACAGACAAGTAAAGCAGAGTATGCTAATTTCACACATATGCAAGATCCATCATGTGTAAGTAAAGTCTGAAGAATAAACCAATTGTAATCAATTTACATTCTCCACAGATTGCTCCACATTACCTTAGTACTTAAAACCTTGATGATTTAATTGAAGTTTGGAGTATACCACAATCTACAACGCGTTTCATTTATTTTCCCGCAGTTTGTCTCCAAAACAATGTATCATCAGTCATAGCAGGAACGTACACGCAAAAAAGTCCATAAAATTTTCAATACAAAATTTATGATATATGACTAAAGATTTCTTTAATTTGATTTGATACTTTGCTAGCGTGGCATCATCATCTTGTTCGTTGTTAAGCTTAGTTCACCAAGATGAATGAAGCGTTGCATATAACTCTGAGTTTATTCCAAGGATGAAAAACGCTGCAGGTACATGTTACTATGCGATTTTTAGAAGACTACGCCAATCCATAATACCATTTCTTTATTATTCATAATATCCTTTATAGCTGAGCACATGATGCATAAGCACACCACAGAACATATGAACACATTTTTTTGTTTGTCAAGTGTCAAGCATCTAGAGGGATATGAGAACTGCAATAAAGCAGCGCTGTGTATGCATGCGTTATATGGTCATAGGTACATGATGGTGCTTCTCTCAACCACAACAACAACATTGGATTCAAGCCCAGCAAGTAGAAAACATGATGGTAAATGATGATGATGATTTTTTTTGTCTCAAGCTGAAACAGATGAGAAGGTATATAAACATATGAAGTATAATGTTTTAATATATTATTTGTTATGTTTATGTAGCCCATGAGTATAGCTCAGCAGAGTTTGTTGGGAACTGAGTCGAGTTCGTTGTTTTGAGCCCCATACAAAGCAATCATATAGGAATAATAACGAGAAATAAGACGTACCCAATGTATGTATCCTACAACATGAACCAAGCTACTGAGCGAGGAGCATAACGCAACGCAACCAACATTAAACGAGTTAAAGAAGGGGAACTGAGTTTTAGGTCTGGGTACAACGTTACTTGAGTCAGACGAGAGCAGAGCTCAACACAAGAACACAACACGCATCTACCACCACTACATTACGTGATAATATAAGTAGGAACGTTATATACGCAGTTGGAAACAAAAGATCTCATATAAAGTTTTCTCAACAACCCATTTTTCACTTCTTCATTTCAACTTTTCTCCATTTCATTTCATTACGAAATTCTGAAACTGTTTTATGGTAAGTGAGCAACTGAAAAATGAAACTGTGTTACTAATTTCAGGTGACACTTCTTGAGAAATGGTGGACTGTGGGTGTGATACATATATTGAATCGATGTAGTCATTCTTTTGTTGGGCAACAGGGGAATAGCAGTACATTTCCTATGAAAATTGTTTTGTTGCTATGTCATGATATGACTAGATTCTCATTTTCATGAATTAGCAAATTGGATTAGTTTCAAACGTTTGGGAGAAAGGAGTAAAGTAGCTGTTCAGAGTGAGTGATATTATTAGCTCGTCAAGGTTTTTTTTCTCGAGCGAGTGAATAATATGCAAATTAAACCTTGAATTTGGATCAGATCAGGTGCAGTTGTGAAATGATATCGTTTGGAATGGAATATATTTAGGAGAGTTAGCAAAGAAATATTCAGTCAGTTTCAATTTCATGTGATTCTAACCCATGAGTGACGCAAAGATATACTTATCAGACAAGGATCGGATGAGCATGAGCGTAATTTGATATTCCATGTTTATGTTAATTTGTGTGCATAAACAAATGGGTACACGAGGGTCCGTGACAGTGACCAAGAACGTTTTGCAATCAACAAACACAATACTTTCCAACATGATTCATTGCAGCTCACTGCGTTGTTGTTAGTCATCATCAGTTGAATACATTTGAAAGTTTGTTTTTGCTATGACTACCCATGAATTGAACAAAGTTTTAACAACGCGTGCAGTGCATCATTCATTGCGCAGTTAGTGCTAATTAACCAACAAAAATTCACTATTGCATCATTTTTGTTTTAGGAGTTAAAACTATGAAGGTTATTAACCAAAACGGGCTGATTTCACTATACCCCAATTTGTCTTGTGGATAGTACATACATGATGTACTGATGTAATTGGATCGATGACAATACAATGCATAAGATTAACTGTATTGAATTTTCACATAGTAATCAAATGGAGACAGACAATGAGTTAACTTTTATGGTAACGTCCAGAGTTCAACCAAAACTCACTCTTTGGCGTTGAGTTGTTTTCCGCTAGTTGAGCTATTTTGGGTGCAGCTAGGTTTGTAAACAAACAAGCATAATTATGACGAATTATCGTCATTTTTGAGCATTAATGTTTACTCAAAGGTTTAAGTACGAAGGAATAACTGAAGGTCAGTGATAGGTCGTGAAAGGACAGAGAAACATTGAATATTAAACGTCTTTTTCCTCCAATGCATTCTTCAAGAAAAGGGTATCATTTGATAGGACAGGATTTATGTAAGAAAGCTGATACATAATGGGATTGCATGATTAGAGAGTACTGGTTTTCCAATCTTGTCATTCATACACCCCCGTCATCAATCGTGTCACTCTCGTAACTTCTTTAACAGGAAGAAATACCAGAAGCCAATGTGTTGAACGTAAATAACAGCTACTAACTGTTTTGATTTATGTGTATTCCCTTGCAGCAAAATAACCGAGCTCTGCCTTTGCCAAAGTTTTCCTAAGTCGACATTATTACTCAACTCAAAGTTAACTATTAAGTGGACTACACAGTCGCTTCGGTAAGACTCGATTCCTTTTTGTGCTACTTCCTTAACCACAAGCCAGCTATATACTTATTACCCCATGATTCCCCTTTATCAACCAGGTCAACGAGTTCGAGAAGTGGAGCAAGTGCGAAAGGAGTATCCCGACAAAGTTCCAGTGATTATTGAACGATACGCTCACGAGAATCAATTGCCTCCTCTGGATAGAAGCAAGTTTCTCATACCAGAACATGTGCATGTTGGAGAACTCATCAAGATTCTCCGGTAAGCCCAATCCGTACTCCTACTCAACTTTTTTTCCTTTGTTCAAACCAATCGCCCACTCAGTTTTTGTTTCAAGGAAATCGAAATGTATTGTATTACAACCCTTGAATGTTTCTATGCTTTTTTAGACGAAGACTTCAGCTTAACTCTTCACAATCAATCTTCCTCATCGTGAACGGTCGAAACCTTCCAGCAAATGCATCCACATTTGCAGAAATTTATCGCAATGAAGCTGATCCCGATGGATTCCTATACATTGTTTATGCATCTCATGAAACTTTCGGCTCTTCATCTCCTCAGGAGTGCGCCATGACGGATTATAATAATCGCTTTAGTAATTAACTTTTTAGAAAACCCTCGAGCAAAAATGCCTCTGTGCGGTTCTTTTGCCAGTTTACACTTTTTACATCGTCGTTGTGTCGTCGTCGTGTTGTACTAATTTTAATGAAATCAAACCACATAGTTGATATACTTGTGTGTCTAACGTAAACAAATGAATTTTTTCTCACTTTTTTAAATATACATCATCATCGCAAGGTAATCTTTCTGTAACATTACATTTTACAATCCTACCGATTCCCCTAATAAGTACTCTGTAGCTCTGTTTGTTACGACAATTATACACACACACGAACGAAAGAGCATAAATCAAGTGGAGAATCATGTGGAGTCATCAAGTCTCGCTCGTTCATAATTATTTGGTCAATTGTTTGATCCAACCTTAACTATGCATAAGATGTGTTTTCTATAGTGATGAATTAATAGTTTCTATAATGTTATGATTATGATGATCATCTCACTATTTTTAATGAACTTACAGTAAGCAGCCAAGCCAATGACGTGATTTTTTTGGTTTTGTTTTGTTGATTTTTTTAGCTTTTAACAAGCATATTTGCTGTTTTCAAGAAAAAACGAAGGTGTGTATAATACTGACTTATAATTTGAGTTTTTAATCGCAACTGTGTACGGGAGAGACACACCATTTTTGAAAACGCATCTGCAATATAGGCGTTCAGCCAAATGACAATGTGCAAATTTAATGTTTGAATCGGTGAAACGAACGTAATTTTATTATACAAATCAGGCGTTTGATTTGTTCGAGATGATGAACTGGCGTCAAAATATAACGTCATTTCCACAGTGGATGTACTATATAAATATAAGAAAAATCAGTAGTTAAAAATGTAGATAGATAGATAGATATATAGGAGACAAACTAACTTTTAAAATTATTGTTGTATGAAGTGTACGCATTCAAATGTAGTGAGGAGCGAGGATGTAAGGGAAGGTGCAAACTTTATCGATGTGCTACTACATAATGATTAATTAACAAAATATACAATGTACGATGGTTCACTTTTACTGGTAGTTTATGGGAAAAAATTAAGACAAAACTAATGTTCGGAAAGGATTTGAGATGTGGTCCACTTACATATGAACTGTTTTTTATATAGCTTTATCTTGTCCACTGTGGTGGTCACCTGTCATTCGCCATCGCAATTCGTCCCACTCCGTTACCGCATTATCACCTTCATCATGTAAACTAGTGTGTATCTTGACCGAAATCTTAATTTGTCGTGTAATATGTAAGTGTGTAATATATATGTAAGGTTGAGAGTATGCGAAGCTGGTGAAATAAAATGATGACATAATAAGAAACCAGATGTAGGTGTGTTAAAATTGTTTTTTTTCGAAGAACTTTGGAAGCACATTAAATCTCTTACTTAAATTCATACATTATTCAATACACTTTTAAATCATTTAATTTGCAAAAAATCACATAGTTTCAGTTTGCGTGACATTTTAGCACAACTGTTTTGTTGTTTTTAAACAGCAAAACGGTGAAACCTGAGATTGAAATGACAGCCTATTTTCAAGTGATTCACTTGTCAATTTTAAACCTGTTAGAAAGTCTAAATACAAAAGACAAATACATTGTTTTTGTCTTACACTTTTTCTGCTAAAACCAAATTCATCATAATTTGGGATTCTAAGAATTCTTAGCAATAGCATTGTACAGATTTCATGTCAGTGTCATTCGTATAAGGACGAGGAAACTATGCAACTTATGCAAACTTATTTAAGTCTACTTGTTATCCACACTGCAAGTATGTATAACTGAAGTAAGTGGAAATGGATATCACGCACGTTTTTAAACTTGACTTTTTGTCAGTTGTAGTTACGTTTGTACACGTGAGAGTTTTATTTATATCATTCATGGGGAATATCCAAGAAATACATTATCCAGAATATTATGTACAAATCTCTTCGTTTTAAATGTTTCCTAACATCTCATAAAAACTTACTAACCAGAGTGCTATGAAATTTCACGTGCGACGATATAAGTTGGCTTTGACGATACAACAAAACAGGTCAACAATATAACAGTTCCTTGAATACATCTTTGCTACTAGAAATGACACCGTTATGACTATTTTGCATTACTATTAAAACTTATTGTTTCCAGATGTGTGCTTAGTGTGCAAGAGTGTAATTAGTAATTAATGCTACGTATTTCGGTTATGCTCAGAGGATTCGAATTGGCAAGGAAATTGTGTAACAATATGTTGTCATTTCAATTATTCCAAAAACATTTTCACTATTCGATGCACTATATACTAATGGATTTTTTTGCAAATGATTTGATGGTTTAAGAATCACATTTGGATGCGATGCAATGCAATGACGTTCGAAGTCTAAAGCAAAGGTGCAATCGCAATCCAATTCTACATGGCATTTGGTTAAATACGTATCCGAATCCCAACGCCCGTTTCGAATTTCTCACTTTCTTCTAACACTCCAGGGACGATGGATGTATTTGGTATAACAGTAAAAAGTATCTTATCAAGTGAATTTTTAAAATCAAATTAGATAGTAAACAACTTTTGGGCGATGATAAGGATTGAATTTATTGTGATTCATGATTCCCCTGTGTTGCAACCATCAAGGTGAAAATAAATTAATATGAATTACAATATTTAAAAATTTCAGTTCCAAAATGTGTACAAATTTTAATGATTTCATCTAGAAATAATTCATAACTCGATTAATACAACTCTATAAATAATTAATTAAAATACTGAACAGTTCATATGACAGTACTCCGCCTTTATTTTGTTCGCTCTTTGCGAGCCAGCTTTATATTGCTTTTTAAGTTGTAGGTCTCACCTGGAGACATTTTCAACGTGAGCAACTGTCATAGCCCGCAATACACACACTTTATTAGATCCAAGAATTCAGTTTTCTATAAAGAATCTCTCTTACCTTTTTTTTGTTTATGACCATACCTCAATTATGTACTGACATTAAATTCATTTTGACTTTTCGGGGATTGTTGGTCCTGCATTTAAAACTTACATAACAGTGAACTTTTAAGTAACTATTCGTGTACAGCAGCTAGCTAACACCTTACACATGCGTTTTAACTAATTCATAATTAAAAAGTACATATTTGCCCTGTTTCTAGCATTCCTGAAGAACATTTCATTGTACTTAATTGTAAACTAAAATTTAATGTGCACTAACACAAATCTAACACTTAAAACTAAAGTAAAAAACTAACAGATATGCAATAGTACTAGGAACATCAATGTACATTTAGGGAAACAACTTAATATCTCCACCTTTATGACTAACAACAAGAAATTTCCGATTGCTTTCGTAGTGAACAAAACATTATATAGTATGATATAACGCCAGTTTTATCAAGGTACGTAGATCGATGATAGAATGCAACGATGTATAACTTATGATACAACCTCTTTAAAATGTTTTTGGTATATCGTGAAGGTTATGCACGTATCAGGTAAGGGTAATAACTTGTAGTCGTTACTGGTATTCTAGAGCACTCTGGACGGATGATGTCGGCGGGAAACGCTAGGTAATTCGTTCGCCTGTTCAGTAGTACTACTCTACACTTTAAGTTAAATCATAAGTAATCATTTAATGTCTTCATTAAAATACAGCCTTTTATGCATCATTCGAGCTATCCCCGATATTGTTTTCCACGTTATTTGGTGCTGTAAAACAATATAATAGTAATATGTTGCAATATCAGTTGCATTTTAGTTGATTGGGAGTTTAAAATAAGTGAGGAGAAAGCAGATTTTTACCTATGTCTTGGAACTCTGAGTCCATTTTCAGAATATAAGGTATTACAGTATCAATTTGGGCCGTATTCACAACACTTGTGAAGAATACTTCTTCAATACAACTCGAACTCAATGACCTGTTACAATAAAACGAAATTAGTGTCGATGTTTTTTTTCATCCATAATTATTCGTGCATGCTAAATATTCAATTAAGTGTCTACCTGAGTTGTGGCAGTAGCAGCAAAACGTTAGCTATGTGATTTGCATCATCATCTCTTTGTGAGCTAACGTGATCTACTAGTTGTTTGGAAATTATCGAATTTAATTCTTTCATTGCATTTACAACAGGAACCCCAAAGTCCAATAAACGATCTGCAAAAAAAATTTAATGATCAAGTTTTGTTACTTACAATTAGATGTCGAGTTTATGATATATGAATGTCAAATAGAAAATTCATATACGCACCTGGGCTAAATAAAGCTAAAGCCTTGAGTACTGCCAATTCGTACTCATCCATATTTAATTGGAGGGCAGATTTAATGAACTGATGGATTTTATTTACATGTTCCGCAATGGTGATTAAATGTGCGGAATTATTATTGTTTGACTGCTGCTGAATTGTGAATGCGTTCATCACGTTACTCAACGAGAGTAAGTCTTGACACTGTATGAGACCTATGGTGAATAGTTCACTCCACGACGTTTTCGTTACAGCAACTTGCATATCAAAACTGTAATGAAATAAAAATGTGAATCCTTTTATCACGTTGCTATTACATGATGTAAAGATGGAAATTTTTTTAAATAGTTACACTTACTTCAGTGCCTGGAATGCTGGTAGAGATCGAGCCCAGTGGATAGATAAAAAGAGCAAGCGTGTAGCGGTCTCACAAACGTACTGCATGTTCAGCAGTCCATTTTGAGGAACAGGGCCAGGACTCACTAAGGCAAATTGTGTACATTCTTCGGGAATAACAGCATCCAGATCAATCTCCGAAAACATTTGTGAGCAACTAGTGTCTTCTTTTCCCTAAATTTAGTCGGAAACTTCTATTAATTTTTAACTCCTTATACAAGACTTTAACAGTTGAATTGGTACTTACCTCTATCACATTATTTATTAGTTCCACAGCTTTGGCTAATGCAGTGCGTTCTGCGGAATCACTTTCTCCTGCACTTTCTGACTCGTCATCTTCTGTTAATTAGTATAATTAAATTGTGCAAAACAGACACGAATTTTAACACGGGCTATAGTGTTTCAATCCAAATTTGAGCTGCGTACCTGGAAAACTGTTAGTATCGTATACCATATATCCCGAGCGATTAAGATTCAGACTTGAATCAAAACTGTTGAAAAATGCGGATGGGGATAAAGGGGCCATTCCGGCTTCCGAATTATCCCTCTTCGACGGATTATTTGACAGCGGTTTCCGCTCGTGCTGAACTGCTGCACAAAAACCAACACAGTCACATTCTCAAACAAAAATTCGTCCCTAGCTAATGGTTACGTCTCAATTTATCAATCATCATCAGAATTTTAAAAAAAAATTGAAATGTGGGAAATTGTGAATGAAATGATAATACTATCAATATCAAAAGTTAATACGGATTTTGCTCTATTTCTCAGCAAATGAATATTCTGGAGCAATATTGTGCAATAGTAGCTAAAGTAGCACTAATTGTTTTCATAAGCCCACCTACAATCTGATTTATTCTTTTGAAAATATTGCAATCAGCAAAGAGCTCTTGATCTTCATGTCATTTAGCCTCCAACTTATCATCCAGAGTCACCAGTAAGCTAAAGCATCACTAACACAACCCCCTTAGTAGCTTCACTGTAGCATTTGTGTACTTAGGCACATAAAAAGCGTACAGAAGACAAGTTATAAATGAATGATTCAGAGGAGCAGTATGAAATGGAAGCTCGGTTATTTTGGTAAATATTCGCTGTTAAATTTTTTTCCAACTATCTACTGTAATTCTGCGTTCAAAGAAAGTATTTCCGAAACAACATGTGAGTGAGACATTGATTCTACACATTAGCCGGGCTGGACTACACTAATATGCAACAAAAATAGTACTACAGAAGACACTTAATGTGCTTTTTCTGCTACTCACAGTCAGAACGCATTCCCATTTGGAGGCACTTTTGGAGTCGGCAGTACTGACATCGGTTCCTGTGATGCTTAGTCACTTCGCAGTTTTTATTTCCACGACACGAGTATCCCAACTTTTTGCGGATTGACCTTTTAAAGAACCCTTTACATCCTTCACAGCTTATGGCTCCATAGTGTCGACCTTAATACAAAAAATTATTGTTATAGAAACAGATATTCGAGTTTATATCAAATCCTATTTAGTGCAATGGAATATGTCAAATTACCCGATGCTCGATCTCCGCAAACCACACAGGCATCTGCAGTCATTTGTAACGTCGTTCTCCCTAAATCATACGTGTCTAAGATACCTTTCAGTCCTGACTGATCCATTATGCTAACTAGATCAACGGCCTGAAAGAAGAAGAAATTGGTAGTTATTCTCCATCTACGTTTCATATAGATACATTTACATACACTGCTGCAGTTTTTATGCAAATCAATAGCGTTCATAAATCAAACGCAAATAAATAAATAATGATGTCGAATGCTTCGTATCATAAATTTTTTACTTACCATCGTTTTCTGGGATATTTTATTATGAAGAGAGGTCAAAGGGTGAGGGGACTTCTGATACCGTCAAAAGGGGCAAGTTCAATACTAGAAGCAACTGAAAAATGAAATCAGAGCTGCAATTAATTCACTTTTCAGCATTTGTCATTTATAGCCATCTGTATATGAGATTTTATGAGCAGCAGCACCAGAGCCATTAAAGTTACAGGGTGATGTAATACACAAACGACTGTTTTGTTCAAAGTTCATGGTTTTACAAGGTCGTCTACATATGTAGACAATATCAACGGTGGCGGATTATATAATAATCAACAAGCAAGATTTCGAACAATTTTTTTTGTAAAGACTGCAAAATACAGCCGATAGTCCGATTTGTTCAGAAATATAATAGATACTTAAATAGATAGATTTTTCTGATTTTTTTCTGATGTCCTGTCAGAATTCAATACGAAATACTAGCATACATAGGTGATGAAATGTGAAGACTTGAATTTAAACCGTAATTATGCATAGATCTTATAACTCTTAATCTTCACTTTCTTTGGACATAATGAATCACAGCCAGCAGAAAAAGACAACAGAAAATCTAAATGGGTTGCTATCAATTAAACCTCATCAATCGTTACTGGATAATTGATAAGATAAACTAATAAATTTCTACACACTTTTTTTGTCTGCTTTCACCGTCAACATACATGTGGTTGTCGCACGAGTCATTAAATTGGGGTATAATGATTTTCATACTCTTTCCCTAGCACCAAACAACAAATCAACACCATACACAATTTGTCACATGCAAATAATCGTACTTGTGTGGAGAATCTTTAGAATCAAACGTTAAGTTGAGAAATGTTTATACGTTTAGAAAATTTGATGGATAAACTTGCCCGGCTTCTCAATTTATTTCATTTTTAAAAAAAAGCTTACTAAAACGACAATTGACACTTGCAATTTTTTAATTTATTTTATAATCACAGCTCTATCAATGCATGTTTGTTTATTTTCAACCGTTATCCGGCTTCACACATTTATGCTATTATAAAATAATGAATGATGCGTCGTCCTCATCTCTCCTAAAGTGAAATTGCAACTGATGCTCATATTATTGCTAGCTGCATAATTTTTGTCTTTTGTTTTGCCCATGCAAAGCCGGTATGAGAGACAATGGGTAATGTCTATGTGCTATTTATCTTTCATTATATAAACAATATCTTGAAGCATTACCTTAAGCTATGGGACATTTACGTTTTATTCCAGCGAAATATTACTTGATGAGATGAAGTTGATAAGTCAAACTGTGTCTTTACCACTTTTTATTGTTCCAATCAAACTGACTTGGAATCGCAAGTAATAACAAACCATTTCAATCAAGCAAGTTTCCAGACGCCACAAAAATAATAATTTTCAGTTCCTTTCTCCTCACCAGTCACAACACATCAGTGAGAGGACACATTACTGTCTCCTTTTTTGCACCATACCACTCTGCAGCCAACGAGTTCTTACATGGAGTGGAGTAGAGAATGAAATGACCTGAGCAAAGGTAAAGAGTTCAGAGCAGTATCAAAATGGCTGCTTCCCCTAGAAAACCCCTTGTTCTTCGGCGGTGATGAGCGGATGTGCACATCCTTGCAGTTGATAAAAAACAGTAAAAACTAGTGACGGCAATATAGCAGTGGTGGTAGTGGCTGTGGTACAGTAGTTGCAGCAATGTAATGTGTACCTCGCGACTTGCCTTGCATGCACTCTCCACTCTCCCCTCTCCACTCCTGGTCGTGTCGACGATGGTGGTGGGTGGCCTTTTCTGTGAGTTGAACCGACCGAAGGTCAGCAGTATAATACCAGCAAAAACAGAGTTGGGTTGTTGGAATGGAAACAACAGAGGGGATCGTGTGAGCGCTGCTTTTTGCTTACTTTTGGCTTTTTCAGAAAGAGAGAATCACTCGCTTGATCGTCATCATCATCATCGATATATATATATATACATAAACCACCACTATACATAATACTCCTCTCTTGGACGCAAAAAAATAGTTCGGATATTGCTATATCTCCAACATGTCCTTATAGTTCATAGGTACATTTTCCATGTAGCCATCCATATATATGCTACTATGCTAGCGTTACAAATTTGTATATGAATTATATGAAAATCCAGCAGCGCAAACCTCTGTGGTCACCTTGCTCGTTACGCTTTTTCTCAGGACATCGTCATAAACAGCGAAAGACGCTAAGATGTCGAGAGACTCTGTTGAGATTTTAGAATGGGAAAGTAAAAAAATAGTGTGTTGAAAGGATGAGACGAGAGGAACGCTGCTGTTTCTAATTGTAAGTTTTGAGATCAGTCTTTTGAGAAAAGATGTATAGGTATATAATGTTGAATTTATGATGGTCACAAAAATCTCGCTTCCCCTGCATCCCATTGTTGAGAAAATCCATCAGTCGTCGTCAGTCAGTCAACAATATGAAGACGAAGGACAAATTACATAACGAAAAGCAAAGATGCTCATCTCATCTCCATTCTGAGAGATCTCATTCACTGTGGCTGAGATTGGCACTCATTTTCAGAAGTTACTAGTGACTGCCATATAAAATTGTAAGACTGTGTCTAATACCTTTTTAAATACATCATTACATCACCATCGTCTCTGTACATTTGAATGCAGTCGACCATATGTCATCATTCTGAAATGCATGCATGGGTCAGGTCTTCCATTGTGGATGGGTAGGTTTTGGGTGATGTGATGGGTAAACCAGCACTCGTATTTTCTTGCCAGGTTCTGTAGCACGTACAATTTTATATCAGTATGAAAATGAAATCCATTTTATAGCAATACAATATAATATTGGTGGCGAAGATGCATGCAAGTCTTTACATTATGTGAATCCCTCTGACACGACCATATTTTTGTGTTTCAATGACTGACCCAAACAAATCTAACACAGAAACAGGCTACGGACGGAGAACAAAAGGATTAGAATTAATGCTGAGTCTGGACCCATGAACGATGCAACAACAGCCATACATACATATAAATATACACAGCTCTTTTACATATAAAGTTGAGTTCAGTTTGTATGGCAACATTACAACATGATATGGAGCACGGTTGAAATAGCATGTGTACTTAATACACGGAGTAAAAGCCCTTCTTTCATCTTCACGACAATTGCCGTGCAGAACACAGAGAGCATACCAAAAACGGATTATAACACCTTTATTAGTTTGGTTACCTACACGGCATGACTCTTCTTTCTTTTCGTTTGATTCTACACGGTTCAGAGAAGCATTTGGGGGATAACAACCCGTTTAGTGCATACGTAACCGTGCCATCCTATCGTATCCTGGCGTTGATCACGGTTCTGCCTTGCATTTTTCTAGTATACACCATAGTATGAGCGTTGGTGTACCCAATGCCCAACAATTCCCTCTTCAATCCCATTCATTTACGTAAGAGTGTGTGAAGCAGGGTGGTGCTGTATTCCGAACCAGATAAAAGTACTGAGAAAGAGCATATTTTGGGATATGAACGGGAAAAAGGCATAGTGTGCTTAGAGGCTTAACATTCTATGGACAATTCATGTATGAAAAGGTCAGACAGAAGATAATATGAACGCACGGGTAAAAATTGTGGAAGAATACTGGGCACTTTCAGAAACTGTCACCAACACCAATTCAATGTGTATGAAACTACATTCTCTGATAAGGTCTTCTCTTGTTTCCGTTTCCAATACGAACTACATTATTTGCTCCCTTACTCTGGAAGCTTTACAATATAGCCGCCCAACTTGTACATATATATGCATCTTATACCGGCTGAAACTCTTATAGCAGGCTACAAGAATATCTGACTACATGGCTGGAGAAGAGTAGGAACAAGCGACACAAGGGTTTTATGACAATTTGTGATGTTTCAGTTAAATTGCTCCGTTTCTGGTTACAAACAATAATTGCCCTGTACTCTGAAAATATGAAAATGCCCAAAACATCAATGAAGGAAACACTTTGTCGTGCTATGACTGACATTTAAAGGCACGAACAAATGAACAACCTTCTCTTGTTTCAGGTCAACGCAATTTAACAATTCTATATTCGGGGATGATGGAGCAGACTCTTATGAAAATTAATGAGTGCGGAGCTCACTCAGCCGTAATATGACATTTATTCAGGATATGGTTATAGGAGAAGCCTCTACTTCACAGATGGATTTTTGCTTGTACTTCATCAGGTGAATATTTCCCCGTGTTATGATATTCTTTTCTGCCTGTTGATGATGTTTTCATGTACGAAGTTAGAAGCTTGGCTTTTCATGATGCAACAAAGTTTTTCAAAAGCCGCATCCCATTACATATATATATATATTGTATGTTAAATATGAATGAGGTTGAGCACACTATCTTACCAACGATTTGTATGTCCTTCACAAAGTTGATGGGATGAAGCAAGATTCGCGATTCTACTCCAGCTTCCAGTCTAACATATTGATGTGTGACTCACGAACAGCATCCCAATGAAATTAAATTTTTATATTAATTCTGACCAATTTGCTTTGTGGTGTGGTAATCAATCAAATGAGCAAGTTTGCTACTTAAACAATGAACAAATTTGTGGTATCCAAACTATGCGTACTGTCACCTGTAAAACACTGCCAGTTTTTTGGTCTTTGTTCAACCATTCTATTTCACACAAAGCATTGTCTGTCTAAAAAACACACAGTAAAGTCACGCTAACAAATTTCTCCGGCAGAAACGAATAGGTTTTCCAAGAATTATATTTTTCGGCAACTTTTCCAATTTCCATTCAACTGCTTTTTCACCAATTGATGATGATGGAAATGCAAAATGCAAATATTGAAGATAGGAGAGGACTGCTTTCGCTCCACGTTTTTCCTTGAAGTTCCGAAAATGGCTATGAAGCTGTGATGACGACGACGATATAATGGTGTGTAGCAAAACCAGCAACGAAACGAGTGATGTCAAACCCTCCTACAGAGTTCAAAACATATGAACTGCTCCAAGTCTAAAATTGACCTGGTCTGGTTACTTGCTCCTATAGAGATATTTTTCTCCTCTGCTTCAAATTCCCTTCAGGTTACAACTTTGGTATTTAGCCAAAGAAATGGGTATACTGGGCACACACACTCACATAATATAACCTGCCGACGGATTGCCGTGCTGAACTGCCTCAATTGATCTGAACACTGCCATGAACCCTGCCCTAACCTGTATGCCTTATGAAATCCAACGCTCAACGTTACGTTACGTATCTACAGAATTCAGTTCACACACACTCTCTCTCTCTCGCAAACACACTCACTACATTCAGAAATACGCTCTTGTAAAACGATGCAGCTCTGACTGATCTGATGATGAGGGAACCATGAAGTGGAGGTTATAGGTTATGCCATGCCATGCTGTGTGCCATTGCATGCCATGGCAAACTCAAACCTAAAGCGATGCGATGTTATATACGAAAAAAATATCCAAAACCACACAAATGATAATAGCATGCCTTCCTACAATCGTGTATCTGCTCCTGCCCTCCTATAATCACTGGCATATCAAAATGTCAAGCGTTGAGTCTCGCACTGAATTAAAGAATAATATGAAACTTTTCGTACAATAATAATATGCATATTTATTACTATTAAGGTTAAAGGATAGCAAAAAAAATGTTTTACAAATTTTTTTTGGATGCGTGCAAAATTAAAATCATTATATCATACTAGTAAAAGGAAAAGGTCCTTTTGAGAGCTGCGAAACTGCAATCACTCTCTATTAAAGCGAGTTCTATGGATGGGTCTGATTTGAAATAGTACACTTGAGTGTAAGCAATCACTGCATCCTTCAAAATTAGTTGTCTGAAGAAAGAATCTTAGACTAATATTTTGGCCACAGCAAAGTCAAAGGGCAAGCAACTCATTTGCATAGCTTGGCTCTTTCTTCAGACATGGTGAAGACATCAATTGTTTCATGAACGATTATCGGAATTTCCATACAGTGTTTGCATAGAATGCACCCCAGCTCCCAGGAGACTGCCATTTCTCACCGCTAGTTGACCCGGATATTGTTAAATAATTAGTATGCAATATGCAAACTTCCTTACACTTCTCAAAAGTCCTGAATTCATTACATTGAAGAAACTTTTTAAGTAGCTTAGTTCGAAAATTTGACCTATGATATAAAAATTTACATTAATGCCATGCTTATAAATTGTTCCTTTTTTCTTAATATATTATTGTAAGTCGACAAATTAATTTAAAGCATGTTTCTGCAGTAGTCCGTCAGACCGGCTCGTATTTTTACCAAGAGATAAGTTCGTTGGAGTCATTGCATTTATTTTACATTCCTAATGTTATGCGTCTTAAGAAAAAGTAAAGATATTAATGGCTCGTTCATTGTCCACTGGCAATAGGGTATCTCTCGGACTACAAAGTGTAACGAGCGGAATTTAGTAGGATGGTACAAGCTTTTAGTAGCAGTTTATTTGCTTGATGAAGCACCAGGTCATCATCATCATCATTATGCTGTTTTTGAGCGACTAAGCTTAACCAAGCAAGCTCACAGGAAGTGACTGCCACAGTGATAAACCAGCATTTTTCATGAGAACGAGCATGTCACAGTAGAACGACAAGGTTCATACCATTTTATGATTTTGTGCGTCGAAACGTCTTGTTAGCACTCACTCTCCTCATATCCCTTATTAACCTTTGCGTATCACCAGAAGAAAATGAAAATGACAAAAATGCATTAGTGCTTCCAAAGGTAATGTGAGAGCATGTTACGATAATATTGTGATGCAGAGAACGAACAACAAATCATCACCAGGATACAACCACAATATTACCACCGAGTCATTATATTCAATTCCTGAATGCCATGCTGCTATAATGTCAAGCCGTGGCCCTGACATGGAGTCATGACATTAAGACCACAAAAAATCCATAAATTGTATAAGACACGTAAGCAATCTCAACACATCTCTTTTCCGAAGGTAGTAGCTCAGCACTTACCTACACTTCGCTAAAAGCTATAAACAACGAGTTCTAGCTAGGCAACTGATTGAGATGACAAGATCACAAAAAGCATACAACCAAATGTTAGCATGAACCGAAGGACAATATTTTTGAGAATGCAAAAACTCAAGTGCATAAGTCATGTCATGATGATGCGTATGATTGCTCATGTGTCTTACAAACTTCACCTTTTTGGGTAACATTGGCTTTGCAGCTAAACTAACTATAGGTATTCTCGACTGCTACTGCTACTACCCTGCCATATTATTGGTGTACTATGTTATCATCAACTTTTCTACCTGCAGATTAGCTACACCACCGTGTGTACCTGGTTGCCTTCTTTCTTTTCAATATTTGCACTTTGTACGTGAGCTTTTTTAAGAAGAGTCCTTTGTAGCAGAGACGTTTGACCTTAGGAGCCGAGTGTAGGTGAGAGGTAAAGGGGTGGGTTCAAGTGACAACATAATTTTTGTTTTGGAGATCAGTTCTATTAAAATTGTTCATTACGGAAAAGGTTGTGCTCAACTTTTGAAACGATCATGAGCTCTGACTAATCAGTCAACAAGAAAATGAGCTGGTGGTTTTACTAAACACGGCGGAAAGTATGTATCTTCAGCAATGTGTAAACTAGAAGCAATTAGTATCAAAAGAAGAAACATGCCATGCTTTGAAGAATGTGAGGATATTAACATCGGGTTGAAACTGAAAAAGGCGACAAGACAAGAGTAAAGTGGAAGGGTTATGACCGAGGACAGGACGCGACCATGACGCGTTACAAAAATATGCAAAACTCTCCTGCATTTTGCTACTGCTGCAGCAGCAAAAGAGAGTCGTTCAACTAGTCAGATTGGTCATTGAAGGAGGGCTGTAATACGAGGGGTCACAGAAGCACACCCTACATCTATATATTCTCGTCTTTTGTGGTCACTCATTGTCAGTGTGGTAGTACCAGTATTTTTACTGCATAAAAATCCTCAAGCATTAAACACATTTTATATTATATCCTATCGTAATCTACATTATATCACAACTCATCCATCCATCCATCTCTTCTCCTTCTGATATATTTATTCCGTGTGCTATTATTATGTAAAGTGTTTCTGTGGCTGCCCTGCAAGTAAGGCTGTGTGTGTGAGAACCGAAAGAAAAGAATGACGATGGCGTATTTTCTTCGGCATTTGATATTTTTTCAGCAACCCCAGCTTTTGCTTTATAGTCTGCAACTTTTGACTTTGCTTTACAAAATGTTTCTCTTTTCTTGTTCTCACATCTAAAACGACTAAAGAAACAAGGTGATTTGCTACTGTTGTTGATGCTGCAAAAGTGCATCTCTAATGAGAAACTCGGAACACTACAAATCTTTTGCTCTTGTTGAGGTCGTTTATACTCTTTGAAGAAGTTGTGAATCACTTCAAATTCTCTGAAGCGGAACGCTGTTTTTCAAAAACGGAAGCCTTTGTTCCCATTTAGAGTTCCAAACTAAATAGGTACATGAATAAAAAAAACTCTTAGCCACAAGAATATTTCAAAAAGGAAACTACTTTTACAACTAAACTAAATTCAATGAAAGCCATTCAACTCGTCCTCATAATAAGAGTAACCAAATAAGGCTCGTTGTTAATCAAATGAAATTTTCATTTGACAAACCTCGGTTAAAGCAGATTTTTGCTTTGCCATTTAAATTCTTTTCAAACTTTCCACGTGTGTGATGAAAAGCTGAGAAGAAGGATTTCAAATTTTTATTCTCAGCAAAGTCACAAGTCAGCAACAAACACAAATGGTTTACGACTTCATAAAGAAACAAGGGTGAAATGAAGTCAAGCATAAAATCATAATATTCGCTAAACTTTCCATGTTTTTAATGATTTGAAACTGAAACTGTCTAAAAAGTCACGACGACAAAAATTTTACGAGATTTTCGTTGGTAGCACATTTCCCAGTGTTGGAAGTTGCAAACTCATTTGCATGTGAGTGATGATGTGCTCTGCTCCCCACTTAATTATGTACACAGTGATAAATATGTATGCAAAAGTTCACCATCATAAAAGAGGGGTTTTATAGTATTCATAAACAATGAAATAGTACACAGTCTCAGGTAACAAGTGAGTAAATGACGATCTGTCTCAGAGAACAAGACGCAGTTTGCTCTTAAGTTATTCGTCACATACAGAACTAATTCACGTTTTTCCCATTATGTCTGTTCATTTTTTATTTCGTTTCGTCGTGTTCAGCTCAGTATTCTTCAGTAATCTAGAAAAGAAATGGAAGCTTTTAACTTTACCCTTCATCCCATCAAAGGTATGCAATGATCACGGTCACCTTTCCTTCTTGTGGCAAAAAAAACAAAGTCTTGCAAGAAGAGCGAGACTGAATAGAAAATACGTATGCATGACTCTTTTGATTTTTTTAGTTGAAGCGTAATGCTATTTTCAGAGTCATCACATCACATACGGTAGTGGGGTGTAATTCCCCATTCTTTAAAGACTCTTCAACTTTTATTCCATCTTGAGCATCAAAAGAATTAGAGAGATTTTTTTTGTCATGTGAATTTTTTGTTGAGATCAGCAGCGATAAAGGGCATCTAGGTAAAATGCAGTGATGATGGCAAAGAGGATGATGATCGAGTAAAGTCAGACCTCGGTCGAAGTTTCACAAAGTTTTTTATGTCATGTCAAAACGATATGCTCCTGCTGCTGGTGGATCTGAAGAGATGGTGGCTGATGATGACAAACAGTCTCTTAGTAGTCTACTACTAATTTAAGTAGTAGTGTGATGTGAGATGATATAGAATGAAAACCCACTTCCCCAGGAGATATTGACGGTGGTGGTGGTGATGAACAATGTATGTTGATAGGAATATATATGGGCTACCTAATAAAAATAAGATGATGAAATGTACAGGGGGAAAATGTCTATGTAACAAAGTCAGAGACAATCTCTGAGACAAAAAATCAGAGGCGTGAGAACCAATATCCCATTACTACCCTGATACATCTCCTTCGCTCTGCATGATTCATTATGCCTTACTTGACGCTTACCACTTGACGAAGACAGCAAAAAAGTAATTCGAGAGAGAAGGAGGTTGCGTTGCTGGTTAGAGTCAGTTCTAAAAGAGTTGCCACCTGTCTCTGCTTTAACTCATTATCGTCACATTTTGTTTAACCTTGCTTTTGTCATTTTGGTTGCTACTCCTTTCATGATGAGTCTCAACTGTATCCTATTCGTCATCATTCTTGATCTCATCTTGTCACCTCGTTCTTCTTCTTCGTCTTTTTTGTCAACGTGCAATAATATATCTCCTCAAGAGCAATAAAACATGTTCGAGTCGAGTGTACTTAAGCGCTTCACAAGACGTTACATACCTGAAGCTTAAGAGAGGAAGGCTAATGTATGCAGAAGCTCAATCCCCATTTCGCATCTAAAACAACTTGACTATCCAGCATGCCATAACCATGTTCAATATGTTTGAAAAATAAACGAGAAAATAAAAAAGTCATTTATATCTCCATATAAATGAGTTATTTCCTAAGTTGGAGTGTTTCCAATGTTTGAAAATTTCAAAACTATTTCGTTCTCGTAAAAATGTCATAGTTTTATGCTTTAAAAATCCAGTAGAAATGCAAATCGATGGATAAAATGTTGCACAAAGTTACAATGTTATCTGTTTTTCTTTGAAACATTTTGCGACCAAATATTTGAAACGTTCTATGTTACTTTTACTTTCTTCCAGTTTCCCAGATCTCAATGCCGTTTCGTAGAAACTCTTGTTTTCAGTACAACAACGACACAGTGTTAATTATGCAAAATTAGACCATTTTTAGCCAAGCCAAGCTGTATAGCTTTTGCGGTCCCGTCCTCGACCTTGTGCGAGTGGAGACATGTAAAAGCCATCTTGCATGAACTAGGCAAGGTGTCCATCGCCAACTTTGTAGAGGATACGGACACCGACAGAGTAATACATTTTTTACCCATATATACAACTGCCTATTATTACACACATACACACACATGACATGTGATGTGATATTATTTCCATCCATTCGGTACACTTTTACTGAGCTAATTTACTTTACATCTACTCCCATTCCCTCATCATAATCATCATCCTGCAAAGTAAAAAATAGGTGGATGGACATTGCAAAGTGATACGAACTACGTTTTTGTATCAAATTCCATTGTAACCTCTGTTATATGATTTCCATCTCAGTCGGCTACAAGTACAAATCTGTCAAACAATACCTAATTCTAATCCCCGTGAAGTTGGACCACTAAACTCCTACAATTATAAAGGAATTTATGTATATGATATGTACATATTTTTCATTCCAGTGTTTGTTTCCTCACGAGATCACCAGCAATATTATTATCCACATAAGCTTTTGACTTGTGTGCTTGTCTAACTATATTTTACTTCAAGTTGAACTTAGGTTTCTTGGAAGAGCAAGATCAAATAGTTAAGTTGAGGGGTATTAGCAAAGGATTATAATCAAATCTGCAGTGATCTGTTATGTTACACGTATACAATTTAGCAGAGAGATCAGTTTTTGATTCTTGCTGGATTTTACTTTCCTACAAGAACTGACTGAAAGAGAGGAGGAGGATGATGAGGCGTTTCCACCTTCTACTCGACTACTTTCCCGGCATAGGAAGCTTTTAATTAACAAATAGGAATGTGATAATTTTTACGTGAATATCTCCTTTTAAAATACGTATTTATCTGTGAGAGTTTAATTATCGTGGATAGACTGGATACCATAATCTCTAGGCAGTTTATCATCAACTTGTAAACTTTACAAATATTAGCTACTAAAATGGTAAGCGGAATGCTTAACCTTTATGTGACTTTTCTCCACACCGTAAAAGCCTTGAAATTACTTAATTGAGTGAAAATTCGATACCATTTTTACAGTTGGTACTGGTCTTGGGAGATCTGCATATTCCACACCGTGTGGCATCTCTACCCGCAAAATTCCGGAAATTACTTTCCCCAGGCAGGATACAGCACATTTTATGCACGGGAAATCTGTGTACTAGGGAATCCTACGATTACTTGAAAACCGTTGCTGCAGATGTGCATGTAGTTAGAGGGGATTTTGATGACAATCTCTTGTATCCAGAGCAGAAGGTTGTCACTGTAGGTCAGTTTAGAATTGGGCTGTGCCATGGACATCAGGTAAATTTCGGAAGATAAATTTTGAACGAAAGCTCATGGTTTTGCTGATGTCATTGTCATCAATATTCATCTCCCAATCTATTTTTAGATAGTACCATGGGGAGATCCAGACGCACTAGCGATGGTACAGCGTCAACTGGATGTTGATATTTTAATAACCGGTCATACGCACAAGTTTGAAGCGTATGAGCACGAAAGCAAGTTTTATATTAATCCAGGATCTGCTACTGGGGCCTATAATCCTCTTGAAAAGTAAGCCGGTACAAAATTTTATCATAATTTTTTGGTTGGCTATAATACTGATGATGTTTTTTTTAACTTTTCAGTCGTGTCATTCCATCGTTTGTTCTGATGGACATACAGAGCTCGACTGTGGTTACATACGTATACCAACTTATTGATAGTGAAGTGAAAGTTGAAAGGATCGAATATAAAAAGAGTTAAAGTCTATAAGATGTGAAAATGATATCATCAAAAGTAACTCTAAGTTATTCCTTTTTTATGCTGTATCCTGTCTCTTCGAATTTTCACCTATGACACTTTTGTAATTGGTTGATGTGAGTCAATAAAATATTCAGAATAATTAATTAATCAATGAAAAAAATGAATACACCAAGGAAAATACAAGGAATATGTTTGCACCTTATTTAAAATACCTATGCAATACCTATACAAAATCTCTGGAGACTACCATCAACCGCTTTAGTTGATAGTCTGTTTTAACCAAAATTGAGTAGAGTGAGAACGCTTTTGTGATGAAAAAGTTGACGCATAAATCAATCTCAAATTGACGTCATTAAAAAATCCTTCAACTGTAAGCATCAAACTGTTTCCCAATCTTCCTTCTTTCAAGGAAATAAGATATTAAATCTTCAAAATTTACATAACGCTTAGCCATATTGTCTGGAAATTCAACTGCTTGTCATAATACACGGGAAATGATTGCGGAATTTGACATTGAGACGACGGAAATTGATGATGATGATTTAATATTAAAAACCTAAGTTTATCCTCGAAGGGGCCAATGTTTTCAAAGTCTAATCAAAATTCTCAAGGTTAAATCCCATATCAAATGGCATATATAAATGCAAATGAGTAAAAATTCGTTGTTTAATGACATTGATATCAAAGTCGAGCTAGATGGTTGATGCTAAAAAGTGAGAACGGATAACTTGAGAGTGTGAATCTTTTTTTAATGTAGCGTAGAAGAGGAGGAGTAGTAGTAAACAAACAGTTTAAGATTGAAATACAAACTGTATCCAAGAAAAATTAGTTGCTATCATTACATTTATTATAAATTCACATAGTTTTCTAACAGCTAGGCAAATGATTCGCTGTCACTTCCTTTCCGTACTTTATTGTCAAAGTCAAAGGGTAGGTTTGGGTCTGTCATACTCATGAGTTCGGTTGTGGAAGTCACAGATTCAGTGGAGGAATCCTCGTCTTCGTCATAGTCACTAACGTCATCACACTCCTTGATAACGGCTGTGAGGTCGTCAATGCGTTGCATGGCCAATTTCAAATCGTTCTGAGGAAAAATGAAAAATTAGAATGTAGCCTTGAAAATTTCATCATAAAAACGTTTAAACGGGCTTACTTTCAATGTTGAAATTTCCAGTTCTGCACTCTCCAATTGTTTTTCTAGTGTCGTCCTTCGACTTTGTGCTTCACTTTCTCTTTGTGTCAATCGTAAAATCTCCTCCTTGACATCTCGCAATTGTCTTTCAAACTTTCTACATTTGTCTAAAGCTAAGTTTTCCCTGGTTTGACTATTTTTTATGTCTTCTTGATATTTTTCAATGTGTTCTCGTAATCTGGCTACTTGTCCCTGAAAGTTAAAATGAAAGGTTAGGCATTTTCAATTTTAAGGTTGTGAAATGAACTAAAATAGAATAAAATAAAATGTTAGCATTAAAACGCTTTCTAGGTTTACCTCCAGTCGAGTTTTAGTCGTTGTTTCTAATTCCAATCGGGTTTCTAGCTCTCTTATTTTCATTTGGAACCTTTTCTGGATTTGTTGGGATGCCTGATCCCCTTCCAAGGTTTCTAGTTTCGCTGACAACTCTGCAATAGTTTCTCGAAGATTTGATGTAGCTGCTTCTAGCTCACTGATTTGAATGGATTGTTCCATTATTGTGTGTTGGTCAACAGATAACTGCTCTACCGCGGCTTTGTATTTCTTCATCACCTAAATTTCCGCATAAATAAGTATTAAGTTTCTTATAAAAATGATGTTATATCAGTAAAACAAATACAAATATGGCCTACTTCTGCCAACTGCTCCTCAGTTTCTTCTAACTGCATCTGATAACTTGACTTTTCCCGAAGAACTTGGTTCTTGATATTTTCTGCTTCACTGCGACTCTTACTGATGTCTTCTAGTTGTGCTAAAACGTCGGCAAGCTCTTCCTCAACCTAAAAATGTCAATGGAGTTTAAATTTCTGATGTATGCAATCATTTGCTCATCCCTCCAAACAGTTTAAAACATCCAACTACCTTTTGTTTCGCCCTGCTTAAGCGGGTCCGTTGTGACTCAGAATCCTCCAGTTGGTGACGCAGTTGACGAAGCATGCCCTTACCAAGAACATCATTCTTATTCTGCTCCAGCATTGTTTGAGCATCCTTCAATAAAGCTCTAGTTCTCTTTAACTCCCGTTTCAAACGACTAATCTGTTCCTGGGAAGCTGTTTGACTTGCGGTATACTCCTCCAGCTCGAATAGTTTCCGCTCAATTTCTTGCTTGGCTCGGAGGACAGCCGTGCGCTCTTCGTGCTCTGCCTCCAGCTGGCACTCCAGAGCTGTAATGTTTAATAATATGAACATCACATGCACAATGTTTGAAAGTAGAAACTGCGTGTTGTTTTCTTAATTGCGAGGACTGTACCTTTAACTTTTTTATGGGCGGAGCCTCGCACGTCTTCAATTTCTTCTTCTCGTTGTTGAACTTCTCTTTTATGTTCCTTTCTCATTTGTTCAATCTGCATTTCACATCGCAATTTTGTACTCTCTAAAGATTGAACTTGTCCAGCAAGATCGTCGAGTTCTTCCTCCTATTCAAATAATAGTTAAATAAGAAAGTTATTAGTTCAGTCAACATAAGACAGCCATGAACAATTCTTATCGTCAAATGCACAAACCTGTTCCTTGACTTTCATTTGAAGATCATTCTTTGCTTTCCTCAGAGAATTCACTTGTTCACTGCTTCCGCCCAACTGGGACGTTTCTTCAAGCTCGGCTTCAATACTGACCAATTTGGATTCCTTCATTTGAAGTTCCAATCGAAGACCCTAAAATAGTGATTGTAATGCAGATTATTGTATTGCTTCATTTTCAGCTTGTTTTATGAAGTTATTTTGGCAGTTGCAGAGGTTTACATACCTGCATTTCATTCAATGTAGAGTCAACTTGAATCACAGCGGCATCTCTTTCCCGAATCGCTCTTTCCTTGCTGATTTTTTCCTTCTCCAATTGCACATTAAGATTGGAAAGTTCAGTGTCAAAGCGTCGCTGTTTCTTCTCTAAAAGGGCACATCTTGAGGCCTCCTCTTGATGCAAACAACGGACGTCGGACAGCTCACTACTCAGCTTTTGAATTCTTCGTTTAAGCTGAGCAACAATTTGACGCTGTTCTTCTGATTCCTCCCAAGCGTCACTGCACTGTAATGCAAAGCAACAAAAATTGTCGTACTTAATTGTGCAATCGGGGCAATCTGCAATTCAATTTACTCAACTTTATGCCAAAGTTTACCTTCTTTTCCAAGGACTTCTTTAATATCATAATTTGATCGAGATGATCTTGCTCTCGCTGCTTGAGTCGCTGTTTGAACATTTCGAGCTCCCTTTTACACCTCTCCCAACGTTGCCTATTATAAAAGACATCGGATATTTATTAAAACCCTTAATGCACCAGAATTAGGGATAAACAATCAAATCAAACATACTTGTAAACGGAATCTTCATTAAACTCATCTGGTGTGCTATCCCCATTAACTTCAGAGATGGAATAGGCCAGGTCGAGCTCCAGTTGTTGTTTTTCTGTCTCCAAATTTTGACATCGGGATTTGAAGGAAGCGAGTTGGTTTTCCAACTTTTGTTTCTCATTCATTTCTTGTTCGAGTTTTTCTGATGTTACAGCTGAAGTTGCTTGCTCATCTGCCAACTCAGCACTCAGTTCATTGACCTACATTTTCAAACAAAAGGGTATGTTGTTCAAGCTAGTGTGCAAAACCACAAATATTTCAAAACATAAAAAATGAACTTCTATTCATTTTCTACATCTATCAAAAAATGATTGATAAAAACGCTTTGAGCACAAAAATGGGTAGCAACCTGTCGGGCAAATTTTGCAACTGAAGATTCACTAACTACAGAAGCGTGCGAAATAGGCTCATCAAGCGGGAGCAAATTACTTATTTGACTGGCTTCTGACTTATCATCAAAATCGTCGGCAATATCTCTTAGGGACATCGCATCAGAATTATTAAGAGCAAAAGAAGAGTCGTCATCAATCGTTGTCCAGCTGGTCGAGTGTCGCATTTGATAGCCTCGAATGGCAACCCCCGAGCTCATTTGATCCTTCGCCTTTTTTCCAGGATTGATGGCCATCCATTGCTGCTCAATGTGGTCGGATCGCTTAAGAAAATCCTTGATTTGAGCACTCAGCAGAGCCGAAGCTGTGCTGGGGTCCTGATGAGCAGGTTTAGGCTCGAATCGAGACCTAAATGTGGTTTTTGAAATGGAAGCGGGCATTAGGGAGAACCCAGCCCTGATCACAACACTGTCCTCCGCCAAGTTTTCCAGCCGACGTGATATGTTGTTCCTTATGGCATTTCTGTACTTGTTGGAGCTGACATCATATTTTGGTCCCACTGACATAGATCTTGGGCCTACGGATTGGGCCCTGGAATATGGTGGACTTCCCCAGAGATCCTCTTCGGTGAGCCTTGACAATGAAAGTCTTGGTATGCCTGGTCGTGGAGCGGGACTCGCTGAACTTCTCCCGAGGTAGTTATCCATGTTGTGCGTGGAGTAGTTGGGGTTCGTGTGAGAAACACTGACGTTTGGGTGAGTGCAGTGGATGTCCACGAGGCACACCGGATCAGAACATGTTAGTAGAGCTACATATTATGAAATTTGCTGCCGTGACGTTCACCCTCATTCCAGATTTGCTGGAATGAACACTGATTCTGTGTGGGTTTTGATTGATCGAGGAAATAATGAAAAATGAGGAAAGCGCTGCTACGAACTCATCACTCGCTTGCACGTCGTGATACCACCAGTACTACTGACCCTCACTGAGGCTACGCTTACACACTGAAATCCCGGCTGCATTTCCGGAGTTCCTGGTCTGGTTGTACACCTAATTTTAGCAAAGCATTTCAGCCAAATCGCAAATGGAGCAAAAAACAGGGAAGCAGAATCACACACCACATCTGCAAGGCTATTTTGCATGCTTTTGAATTGTTCTGGCAGCTTGCCAGCCAAACATTCTCTTTGTTGCACTATCCCCTTCAATTGAAACTGTAGACGTGTAAACATGTACAAAACTACTTTCCACAATCTTTTGAAACACTTTTTCAACTGATTGACAGATACCTTGACAAAACAGCTTTTATTGAGGAGGGTAATTACTTTTAAAATTTTTTACGGCTGTTTTGCCCCATCCATTCATTGCCTATCACATGGTGTTCGCAACCAATAAGCAATTATTACAACTGCGTAAAAAGCATTACGAAGCGTGATTCTACGTTTTTATTCTTTCCCATCCGGCTTAGCAAAAATTTGGCAAATTGAACTAATGAAAAAAATGAACGTGTTGTTCTTGGGCCTTACCCGTATTTCCAACTTTTCATTCTCAGCTCGCAGACGAGTCTTTTCCGCTTCAGCTTTCTCAAATTTCAGCTTCAAAGACGCCAGCTCATCCTACAACAAGAAATACGTGGATAAAGATGTAGATTCTTGACGTCAATCAATTGATCGCAGTTAATCAGAATGACACATTGTTTTACAAAGTAGGTCAATGATATTAATGGGCACATTTAACAAGAACTTATTGTGAGTAATTTATTATTGGGTAATGAGCAGAGTACCATAAATTGACTTTAAATTCCAAGGCTATATTTGATTACCTGCGCTGATTGCAACTTCTCGTGAGAACTTTGCACTTTAATGAGCGGTGAAATTTGTTGATACATTTTCCACCATGGCCAATCCCGAACGGCCAGTAGTTTCCGAACATTTTTCTGAACACATCGAATCGCCACATCCCTCACTTTCATTTTCTCCAGCTGTCGTCGAGCTAAATATCCACGACAATTTGACTGCAGAGAAATAAACAGTCCTTCCAGCTTTGACTTTTGCTTCTTTTCAAGCTCGTCCAGAAGCCAAGGCTTCATGAATACCTGTTTAAATAAAATCAGCCCAAAAAGATTCCTTTATGTAAATCATGTTAGCATATCTCCCAAATGTATCACCGGATACATTAATTTCCATCTTCTTTTTTCAATGCCTGTCATAAACTAAGGTGTACTTATGCTCATGTATGCATTTAATATTCATATAATCATCCCATAAAAATCATTCATATATTCTAATCAGCCTCAAAAGCAGGATGTGTGTATGCACCCACCATTGTTGTTCCCAACTTGAATGCGGATGAAGGTAAATCCTGCTTGTCAAAAATATCTGTAACTCTATCCCGAATATTGACCCCTTCCTCAGAAAGGCCAGGGGTTCCAAGACATTTGAATTTGCGTACAAACTCCGACTGCACAATGGCATGTGGATAGCCACTCTTGTAATATCGAATGGTATTCGGGATATTCATGGAACGAATCTGAAATATACACAAAAAAAACTCCATGCGTTTACTTTAAGTGTGTCATTCAGGAAGAGTTTTTTGTTTCTAGTTATAATGTTTATGTATGTATATATGGGAATGTGAGATATGGGAGGCTAAGCTTCATAAAAAAAGCATACTTGACGTCTCAGAAGGTTTACATCCAGATCCCCCGTTCTTGCTCTGTTTGTACTTGGATTGAGGCAATATACAACTTGCATCTGGGTTCTGCCGAGGATTTCCATTAGATAATCCTACACAAAAAATAGACACGGAAAGTTTAGTTTTATTTTGGATTTATCATAAACACATATTTTCCACTAATATCCCGTTTCAGATATGACATGAATGAGCGTTTTTTGTTGAAGTTTTTTTCCTTACGGCTTGAACTTTGATGTTAAGAGAGGCAGATTTCTTTTGCCATGTCGTAGTGTAATTTCTCCGAATACTTGAAGCCCTTCGTAACCCAATGTCGGATGCTGTAGAAGCCAAGCAGATCCCGATGACAGAGTTCGTTGACTTGAGAAACATACAGTTGATGTTATCTCTGCAAAAAACAAGGAACGAGGGGAGGGATTGACAGATGTTAATGTATGAGAGAAATGGAATGTAAAAACAGAAACTGATATCTATAATTTATGTCATACTTTTGGGATTCTTGTACAAGAAGGTTTGTAAATTTGGATGCTGCTGCGATATCCACATGGTGGAGAACCCGTTTAATATCATAATCTACGATCCGTGTCCCATTAGCGTGAGCCAGGGTCAACGTCGTGTTTCGAAAATCCGCGCAGTACAAGCTGCGAAACTGGCTTTCTCCGTAGAATTCACTTTCCAATTTTTCCAAACAGCGGGAAGGCTCCTTTGCATCATCCAAGAAGTAGAGAAGCCCTTTGCCCTTCGTGATTTGAGTACCGTTTGGAGAGGGAAAGGAATCGAGAAGAGGAAGAGAGTCATACTGGCCGAAGAGATAGTCGTCTTCTTTAAGCCCCCCACTTTCTGAGGATGGCGTACATCCAGGGGAGCTGTCGGATTTGCACTGCAAGTCAATGCCTTCGGAACGATAAAGTTTATTGAGTCGATCATAACAGGCTTCTTTGATAAGCTTAGAGATCCTGTCGTTGAGGTAGTTTGTTGACAGATCTCCAAATCTATTTTAGAGATAAGGGATTAGATATATGCAAACCGTTACCTTAGCATAAACACCTATGAACATAATTTTCATACAAAATTACCTTGCACCATTGTCTGTTATTGAGCCCCCAATTTGCACCAAACTAACACTGAGACACTGAATATTTCGGAAGCCTACACTATTTGACTTGTTTACAGTTGTAAAAAGGGAGTTCACCGCTTCAGCATACAAGCCGAGTGAGAAACCCAACACATTTCTCACTCGTGAAGTGTCATGCTCATCCATAACGAGAGTTTTCTCCACGTTATCCAAAGAGAGACCAAGGAGAGAGCAGGCACTCTTGAAATGTTGTTGGCCCCATTCAATCTGTTTTGATGAACTTTTGTTCCCGTTTAAAAGTGCGTTAGTCACCGTTCCAACAACATGACCTAGATGATACACAGCACCAAACACTGCCCACACGGACTTTGTAAAAGTTTCCCCGAGTCCGAGGGAAACCATGGCGGATAAAATAGTTGTTAACTTGTGAAGGTTCGCCACGGGGTCGGCTGAACTTGAGATTTCGGATGTGAAAAAAGGAATTGATTGATTCCCACTTTCCCTATCAGTCTCACTAAGGAAAAGCTCTTTTCTCAACTGTTTCAGAGGAAGGTATGGACCTAAAGTGTCAACGGGGCAGGTTGATAAGTCGTGGAGAGCTTGGATAACCGTAAAATAAACGCCATCGTACAAACGTTCCATGTCCAAACAGAACACCTGAAAACGTTCATAAAAAACGTTCTCATTTAAAAAAAGCTTGACTCAATACTTTTTACAGATTTACCAAAGACGTACCTGAGTGTTGATTCCAATCATTCTGCCACCCAAATCAAATTCTACATTGTACATCACTGTCGACTTCTCCTGTGCACTGTCATACGCTGAGCAGAAAAACTCGACAAGGCTCTGCATGGCATTGAGCCTTTCTGCAAAACTGGGAATGGCAATATTATTGGGGGATGTTGCAACAACTGTAAAATTCTTCTCAGATTTGCAGCTCTTTGTTTCTGCCAAGTATCTCAGGGTTTCTTTAATACATTCTCGTTTGGTCAGACCATCTGCAAGCCCTTGGAAGACAATGGATTGGTTCCTTTTATTGACTATCATGGACCGATAACACTGATTTGCAACGGAATAGAGGTTTGGGAGAAGTTTGGAGGATGTGAAGGGTTGTGGAACTAGCTTTAGTTGGCGTTGATTCTCCAAATCAACAAGGGGATTCTTGGCCAAATAGGTCATTAGTGTGTTTGTGACAAGAGAGCATGGCAACGCATTGTGGTACCGATTCCGCAAGGTGTGAAGGATGGAAGATTCATTTATCAGATTAAGATTCCACAAATTTGGGTTCAAGTCCATACTGACAGGGTTCATCTTTAAACATTATACCAAGCAGAAATATGCACATAAACATCAAGTTTTTAAGAGATTTTTTGTTAGAGAACACTAGCAATCTTCATTGTCTTACATTTTCAACATCATCTTCGCTGACATCATAACTTTTACCAGATTCCAGGCGTACTGTACATTTTCCTGACTCATCAGATTTTTTAACAAGTCGACCATTTACAAAACCATTCTTATGGAGCACCCACACTGAATCAGTTGAATTTGTTGAGCGACTACGACTTGACTCGTCATCCTTAAAGTGAATCACGCATGATTTTCAATTTAAATAGTCATAGTTTAAAAATTCTTATAAACAATATATTTATCAAATTAAAGTTTGCTTACAGGTTCATATTCAATGTCAGAAATATTTTCCATCCAATGCATATTAGAAAGGACCTTAAAGGTAGAAACAAATTTTAAACCGTTAGTTTCAAATTTGAGAAAATTGACACTTTTTCTCAAGTTCTTCAATTAAGTCGCACATACTTTTAGTGTTATGGATTGTTGGGATGATTTGATCAAATTAATAACGTCATCTCTCGTTTTTGATTCGACTGAAACAGAATTGACAGCAATTAGGCGATCTCCCGGGAGTAAAAAATGTTGACTGTAATCTCTAGTAACTGATCCCTGAGTAGGTTCTACATATAGTATTGAGTCCTGTGCACCACTCTGTAAAAAAATGAAAATGGGATTTCCATTAGTGAAACTATTTTGGGGAACAACGACGAATTATTTCACTTTTTATCTTAATTCCTTCTCACTCACCTTAACTGTTACACTAGACCTTCGTATCGAAAATCCAAAATCTCCTGAAGGCTGACGTTCTACAATGATAGTCCTGCAGCACCCTGCTTTTGACGCTATACTTGGAAGTAGTTGATCGCTAAAATCTAGCTCTGGCTCGGGGTAAAACTTTGCATGAGACAATGCATTGTGTGAGGGGCTTTGTGGAGGAGTAACATAACTTGGAGTAAAACTTGAACTACTGGCGGATGTTGGTGGTCTAGAAGGACTTCGACCTGGGTGTGACAAATCGGCTGAACCATAATCACCAGAATATCTGGAGCTACTCGACTGCCGTGGAGGGACTGGAGGGGGGCTTTTAGTGGAAGCTCTTGGGGGTTTCGCTATAATTATTGGAGAAAGTATACAGTTAAGTTTTTAAATTAATTCAATGTATTTAACCTTTCCAGAGTAATATACATACCGGGACCACCTCGAGACATTGTCGATTTGGCAGAACTACTTCCCCCATCCACATTTGTCATGGAAGTGATAGATAGCGACGACTCACTACTATCCGAGTGCGTTATACTTGGCATCCCATCCTGCTCCTTGGAGCCTGGCGAACGCTGAAGCGAAGACGGTGTGGTTGGTGGCTGCATGAAGTTTTCACTGTAATCAGCAATAATTCCACTTGGCAACTTTTGCTTTTCTTTCTTCCCTTTCCCAAGCTTGAAACTCCTTCGTATTTCATCCAATCTGTGAAGATCCTCTGGTGACAATTTATCCTTGACTTTTTTGCCAAAGCCAACCTTTTCCATTTTTCCATCCACTTTCCCTGCTTTCTTATCCCTATCTCGATCCCGGTCAGATTTACGCATAAATTGAAACATGCTGACGGCTAATGGAACTGATTGGTGGAGTGAGTGACAGCTCAAATAAAACTAGTGCGTCGTAAATTCAATGACAAGTGACGCACAGACTTCTCCTCGCATTATAAAGTATCACTGTAACACAACGCTGATAATTGAGCTTCTTTTTCAGCATCTTCCAAGCTCATTCCGTGCTGTGCTAATAACCCCGGTCATTCCATTCATGTCATGCCAACAACTGCAAATCGTCAAACCCCTTTTGCGTATTCCTCATCAAAATTCAGACTTTTAAATTCTCAACACTTCCAGCAACCCACCTGCAATTCAAAACAAGAAGCAGAAATTAATATTTCATGAGCTGTCAATCATCAAGCACAATGTGCGAGCACTAAAGACACAAAATTTGCTGCGATATTATCAACTCATGCTTTGAACATTAGATTGATGGTTTATGTGCGCACGCACCACTTCACAGATTCCAATTAGGTTATCACTCAAAAAAGGAATCCGATGAGGCAGGTTAAAAACTATGAGATGTACTTCCCTAATCTATTGGCATAATCTTGAGGAAACAAAAGATAATTTTTCATTTCATTCTCTTCAAGTCATGCTAATCGTCAGAGAGTAAATGTCGACTCTCCTTTTCTCTGTCGAACACTTCCTTACCAAAGTCTCTCAAGATATCGACATTCACCACATTTCAGCAGTAGCACCAAAAACCAGCATACTATTATTCATACGGCAAAACGGCATTTTCCTTTCCTTTAAAAATACATCAGCCAGCATCCCATATGAAAAGTGCCTACCATTAAGTATATATAGAGTCGCACAAAACAATGGTATTATTGTAACGGAGTGGCACAGGTACCTGAACAATGTTAGTCTTTTGCTGAAAAGGTGCCAGCCGGACGGACAGACGTGAGCTTAGTTGAGTTGCTTAAAGTAAGTGGCTTCCCTATGTTCCGGCACGAAGTAAATTCAAGTATGTAATACTCAAAGAAAAAAATCCCACTAACTCATGCATATTTCATCATACCATAACATTATCATAATAATACCAGTCCAATGAGAAAAACCAGGTAGGTAAACACAGCACAGGTATGATGCCTACGAGCACTACAATATGAAGCGGTGTGATTTCTCTAAAACATGCATAATACATCGAATCTCTGTTTGATGGAACTTGCCCGTAAACTCTAAATGTATGAAAATGTAGTGAGATCTTCAAAGGAAAAAAGGAATTACGGTAATACCACAGACGCAGAACCTGCAACAATAATAAAATGTTGTGTGTGGTGTGAGTGTGTGAGCACGTAAAATACTTGTCTTACTTAACTCTACTCAAGTTGCTGTGGAGCTGCGTAATGGATGCTTTCCTGCCTATTACATTGTAGTTTCATATAAACTAAAATAGTATCTCTTACTTCAAAAGCTTTATAAAAAAATTGCACGGGAAGAAGTGTAAAGCGGAAACGGTACAAGTATGAAAAACAACCCTTTGTACCTTTAGCAATTTACAGTGACTGAAATTACTATTATCATCACCATC
Organism: Orchesella cincta; assembly: GCA_001718145.1. NCBI lineage: Eukaryota > Metazoa > Arthropoda > Collembola > Entomobryomorpha > Orchesellidae > Orchesella > Orchesella cincta. The sequence continues at coordinate 72,877 of LJIJ01000219.1, read as the reverse complement.
ACATCACATTACCACAAGTCAAAAACCGAATCGACCACAAAAGTTTGATGTAATATGAGGTATTTTTGAGCTTTGAATAAAATGGGGAATGAAGTTGCTTCCTAATCTTGAATCTGATACGAAATTGAACAAGTATGAAAAAAGCGTCTTATTAACATTGTTTAACTTGTAATAGTACATAACTCGCAATCAGAATCAGTAGCTTTGGTAAAACAAGAGGGATGGATGAGGTGATCACATTCAGACAAGTTTTTTCTGTTTAATGCATTTAGCCAAAATACATGTTTCACCTTTTGAGAACAGTTAGCTTCTTTTGACATCTTGTTGCTGCTGCTGCACCTTATTTTATTCTTGTTGGGTTGAAGTATGTGAAGCTACCTGAATATCTGAAGCCTTTTAGGCAAGTGTACCATGTAGAAAGGAGCATGGGCTGTTGTAATTACCGTGATATTACACACACCATCATTCACCTAGCCAAATGAATGCAAGAAAAGTGCATGTGCATGGTGCATAGAAACCGTTTCAAAATGCATTTCTGACTGGCTTGGCTGGCTGGCGCTGAAAGGCTTAAGTCACAAGTGAAACGGCTGGTGCTCGCTCAAGTGACTCTTCTGAGTCGAATCTCATCAAGAGTGTAAAATATTTGTTTCACTAGGAAGGACTAACACGGTACGGTACACCTGTTATAAATAGGTGTATGCAAAACACTCAAAAAGAGCAACATTATTAGTGGTGGGTGGCATCGGCATGCCATGTCAAAAATGAAGCTCAAAAAGCTTTGCTTTTTATTGTTGCTTAATTGTTAAACCCCACAGCTATATAAAGGATGAGAATGATGATGATGACCCGATTCCTAATGAAAAAAGTGATCGCACAATGTAGTTCAACGGTGTAAATGAACGCTAAAAAATTATCAGCATGCATACTTATTTTTTTTGTCCCTGTCCCATGCCAAAAGAATTGTCAGCTCTGTAGGTAGCTTGATTTGTGGCAAATGTTTTCAGCAGCTAATTTACAACATTGTTTCATTAGGCAGTTTTTGGACTTCATAAAAAGGATCAGAAGAAGAACCCAACAAAGATAAAATGCTTGTTATAAAACTTGACTTACATGTTGTGCTGTGTTTTAATGAATTCAGGTTCTTTGAAATATATGACGACTAAATCACAATATCCTGCTTGAAGCTATTTGCACTGATGGCGAATAAAGATCAGGTTCTATAACCGATTGAATTTCATGCAAAGTGTTCCGCTACGCTACTGCCAAACTGCACCCTCTCCACTTTTTGGCTAGATGCTCATTTATTCCTGCTACTTTAATAGTTTATGAGTACTTCTGCAAGAAGGAATGAGGAGAAACGCATTCTTGATGCGCCGTGCCACGCATCATGCCACTTAAAATCGTCATTACCAACAAATATCTGTCACACACAATGCTAGCTACCTCAAATGGATGGATTCAGGTGCCCGTGATGTATCTGACACATGTAATGTCGATTTAAAAAATATATCTATATCACGCCACATCACATCGTCCAAATTTGAATTTCATCCAGAAAAAACAACGACGCAAAAGCAAAGAGAAAGGTTGTGAGTAAAAGAAAAAAATCAGAAAACTCGAGTGGCATTACCAATTCATCAGCTAAAGAAGTGAGCAAAACAGCCCTAACATAAATATAAGCTGCAGCATAAAATCAACGACATTACGACTACAGGAATGAGATCGACGACGATCAATTTAGGAGCAAACAAAAGTTTTTGGGCGTTTGCAAGAATAATTCAATCTTTAGCATTGACAATACCAAACCAAAGGTAATACTCGTAATAAATTTACGGCTTCGAAGAGAGAGTCTTTTGTCTTTGCCATCCGTCTATTTCTCCAATTATATCCCATGCATGCATGCATTCATTTGCCTTAGACGACGATACGATATCTGCCTCAAACGAAAGAACGCCATAAATTTAGGTATGACTGAAAACAACATAAACGTATTTTTTCAGCCAACCTCACTTTTCCAACCAAAAGTTAAAAGAACAAGAGTCAAAGCAAACCACAACTTATCATCATCCATTAACCTGGCAAATAAGTTGAACAAAAGTCGCATATTAGGAAGCGATAATGATCACCCACAAACTAATCTCGTATAACATTGTAACTCACGACATTAATGCCACCAAAACCATTAGAAACCCACTGGCAAAAACGATTACAAACAATTACCCATGTAAAATATTATCCATTTTGGTAAAATCCAAGTATAACTTTTGTATGCCCTGTGCAAAATGGAGTGAGATTTGAGATGAGATTTGAGATCCACCCATACTCCAAACCATCACGCTTATTTCAAGGCGCTCACAAAAGACAAGATTCATACTATTATAATTCAGTTGCAGGCAGGAATCGAATGAGCGTCAGTGTGTCATGGGATAATTATGTTAAATCTGAATTAGTTTTTCAAAATTATCTTTCTTACGCTTGCGCTTGTCCAAGCTGTGGTATTACTATATCAATTCCACCTTATTCCGTATTCACTTCACATGCAAACCCATTAAAAGTGAGCATGCAAACCCAAAATTTATTTGACAAAATTACATGATCAATGACATGACTTATGCAACACTAAAACGAGGTAAGATAAATTGAGCTGCAGCCACAAAAGAAGGTTAATTCCTTGTTGCATTTGAGCTCTTGCTCTTGTTTCTCCTTTCCTCTTACAATTAATGAGACATTTCTGAATTGATAAGGAAGACGAAAAATGTGGACTAGTACAAAAGATTCATTATAACCTTCGTTCACCCTTACGTGCAACGTTGTAATAATCCCTTTTTTGGGAAAGCAATCAGGCAGAGACATGTATAACGTACATATCTAATTTCTACCTACCACTGCTTGTCGAAAAGTTAAAATATACTACTTCCACATCCACACAAACCACTGAGATAATAAACATACACAAGCCCAATGTTTAGATTAGCAAAAAAAAGCAGTACAAACATAACATCATTTTTCTTGCCATTTATAATGAATTAGGGTGTTTATTTATCCCATTTTTATCTCTCCTTTTATCGCCCCACTAGGATTAAATGCGTGAGTGCTCCTCATCAACAACGTCCACTGTCCATTTTTTACGATGATGATAGCAGCGACAGCGACATGGAAGTTTTGTGTAAAATGAGAAAAGATAAAATATAGAATGCAGTTCTGCAGCAACGAAAATAAACAGAAGCGTGCATGTGCATAATTTGTCTTTCTATGCTAATCCACAAAAGCCAATACAATATGATATGATGGAAGCATGCAGCTTGTGTGCGCATCACATTACAGCACAGTTCACAATCAGTAACATAACATATTTAAAGCCTTCGCCTAATTCCCTTGCTGTTCACGATTGTAAAAATATTAGTTAATAGCAGGTTGCCGGACTAACTCGATACTTTGTGTGGATTTTGATATGATGATGATATGATATGTGATAGTATGATGTTACAAGCGTGAGTTTGTTTTTGAAAATGATATGCTACCACTAACTCCTCTGAGAAACAACAACAATGAACAATTTTTACTTGATATTTAATTTCTTCTCTGAAGTAACACTTGTGATGTGATTAGCAACTGTTTTATACCTAGAACCAATAGCTATATCGTAGGAGTTGGCATTTTATTTCTTTCTAATACAAATTCTGTCTTCATCGACCAATGTGAAACATTTGATCGATTTAATTTCCATTCTGCTAGTAATGTTGCATGCTCTCATACACAAACTTGCATCTCATCTCTTCTCATACCTATTAAGTAAGCACACATATGAGCATGCTCTTCCACTGACATTGACATAATTCACACTTGCAAACTCATGAATTTTGCACATGTGCAAATATGAAATGCAAGCATGGGATTACATGTAGTTTCATGCATAGTGGGATACCTATAAGACCCTTTATCAATCATCCGTTTTGTTGGGATACATTTAAATTCGTCATCCCGAATTATCTTACTCCAGCATTCTGAAAGCAGATAGAATTGCAGAAGCAGATGTTATACTAAATGTTTGATACAGAATGCTTAAGAACGGGTTATTTTCATAACAGCTAGTTTTATGAATACTCATGATCTGATAATACGTTGATACTTCTTTCAGAATATGGGACAAAGTTCATGTACATGCACTCAGATAATAGTTGTCTCAACTTAAGTTATAGTTACAATTTACTTCAGGTTCAATCGGTGATTACTTTTAATCAACATTGATTTCTAAGCGAAAGAGAACCGATGGTTAATACTTTCGCTGTATAGATTTCAAGAAAACCGAAATTCTGACAGCTTGCTGCAGCAATCGCAATCAAATTTAAATATACATCTTATTACAACTGTATGCTTTTATTGAGATGACATTAAGGTCATACAATTTGTTTATTTTACGTAAATGCTCTAAGGCCAAACATAAACTGATTAATAATGAAATAGAATTATTGCTCCAAATTAAAATGCTTTGTCACAAGGACACCGTCTCAAAATGTACCTTTTAAATCTTTTCACTTATCAGATCCAAGTTGAATCCAGCAGAATACTTAATGTTTATTTTGAGTACACTTGTACTTATACGTGTGTACGTACTTTAATGAAAACAAATAAATTAACGATTGTCCAATAATGTCCAGCAGCTCCAACTAAATCCACTATACACTAGCCACAGGGATCACAACTGAGTAGAGTATAATGACACACTTAACGAAACACTAAAGCAAATATTGACAAAGGCCTGGGGTATCAGTTTTAACGCTGAAAAAAAAAAATAGAAAAATGAAATGCTAGTTTGGTATCGTGTTAGTTATCCACAAGTAAAAACAGAAACAAGTTTTTCACTGCATGTCAAAATATTACTAAAAAAGTGTATCAACTTGGATAACGAACATCACATCACTTCATCATCGTGTGAAGTAAACTGTATCTTATGGCAGTTGTGTATTGTCACTTTTGTCTTAACTTGGCTCACTCATACATACATACATCTGCATGCATGAATATCTGTAAAATTATAAACTTATGACAGGACATACCCAGTTACAAAGCACACAAATACAAATAGATATGAGTTAGCAAGGTGGAGAAATTCAGATGGTGTTGGTAGATACCACGGATAGGTACGGCCCACGAATGAATGTAGTGGCAACAGATCGTGAGCGAACTGACACACAGGGTTTTACTAGCATGAGCTAGTGAGTAAGCATGATGCATACTGTCTAGATGCGATGACAGTTACAAGCCGGGGCAATGTAAAATGTTAGCAATAGTTACGTTATAAAGGAAGCGTAATTTCTATGTAAACCAACAATTTTTCGAAAATAAAGTGCATCCGTTTTAACAGTGTCATTTAAAAAATAAATTTCATCTTAGTCCAGTGTTATAATTTTTTTTAGAAAAGAGTTGTGTATCATACACACTACAACCATCGTAGATATCTAGTATGTATGATCATTCATAGGGAAACATTGCTCACAAGCAGACTTGCTTATTTGCTGGGCATTCGAAGTGACAGCACAACTATTTATACAATTTTGTTTACATATTACAGCAGCCGTGCCCATGTTCCTCAACATAGAGAGTTGTACTGAAACATGCTCTCGCTTAGTCTTTATATAACGAAATATGTGACTTGGGAAGTTGAATGGTAATGAAATGAAACACATGAAATGTATTAGGGGAACTCACTGTACGAGGCTTGCTGACATTCTCGTTCTCATCCTGCCCTGGCCTGGTAAGTGAAGCCCCAAAAATACCTGACAGCTATATAACAACATTTACCAACTTATAGGCGCTGTACATGTACTTTCTATCTAACAGAAGAAATACTGCTGCCGAATAGAAACGGATTGGGAGTTGGTACAGTGAACAAGTATTATCATAACTCATGTACTGGGCTTGGAACCAAACCTTACATTGTATAAGCAAGCATAGGTATTCAATGTTGTGGCAGACACATGGGTCCACTTTAATATACATAAACATAACTTTTATATTCACATAATATGAACAATGCTTTCTTTTCAAAAAGCAGGTTGAATACACCTATACTGTACTCAGCGTGCTCAGAAATTCACATTGAAACTTTACAACATTTTCCGTAAGCGGGTCCTTCGAAAGGAATGTATGAAAACTGTTTTAGGATAAATCCTGCAATACTACTCGATCCATCTACAACGTATCTAGTTTATCGTTGTCCTTTATGAAAACAGGAAATTGTTCCTTCTTAAAGAGAAATTCCTATAGTTTATAGGGAATACCAGCAGTAGAAACAGTTTTTGGTGTCAATGGTTCCCAGTCACCAGTGCGTTATATCAATAAACTAGAATAATAATTAACTGGACAGTCTCTCTGTAAACAATGAAAGCTTTGGATAATTGGGACAGTAAAGTTAAATTTTGAAACTATTTTGTTGCTGGTTACCGTCAACAAGAAAGAGATTCACCAACCGATGATTCAGACGAGGTAGGAATTTTTAACTATACAATTAACTTAATGATGTGATATGCAACTAATGCTATATGTCATTCATTAAGAAACTTTTAATTTTGTTCTAGGGCTTGAAGCCGCGCTGCGTTGCTAACGCTAAAAACTGTAATGTCGAGAGTGTGACTAGATACTCCTTCAACTGCTTCTATTGATAAAGTTGCATGTTAAAACAAATCACCGCCATCTCCTTGAGCAGGTAATCATTTTGCATTTGTTGAGTTTATGGCATTCCTGTTCCCATTTTCCAGACAGTGAAATTTGCTATCATAAAACTCAATACTGTGGTTCAAAATACACAAAAATAAAATTATTTGCAGACTCCGGCTTATCTGACCTGACCACTGAAGTACAATTTCTTACACAGCCACGATGAGTGACCGGATTAATAAGCATAGCCGTGACAGACGCGGTCACAGTCCCTATAAAAGCGAGGTACAGCTTTCTATTTGCAACACACACTTCTTAAATTCATTTTAGACTCCCGTAATTAAAGTTGAGAATGAAGGAGGAATCAGCTACGTCATTTATGCATGTTGAATTGCTATTTAATTTTACATCACGATACGGTGATCTATAAACGGAATTCCGTGCCTTATGTGTACCATTTGAAATTGATACAAATCTTTGTTTTTTTTTGCACACAAATGTAGTTTTAAACTGCGAGAGCGAGAGTTCCATTCTCTTGACAAGTATTACAAACCTCCTGTTCTAAGAAATTTTCATTTGCTACTTTGTACCGTAACAACACAATCAATATGCAGTTCTGTCTAACTTGTATAATCGGTTCCATGCCATTCCATACAATACAGCTCATTCCTCAATGCAACCGGCTACCAATTGCACTCAAGAATGAGTTCTACTGTAAATCTACGAACAAATCCACTTTCTATACAATACATGTTGTATGACAAATTTTTCTTCATCAGAAAATGCTTGAAATGGCTTTTATTAAACTTAATCGTAATTAAAATACGGTAAATTCCTTAATTCACTATTTATCATAAAAACCATATTTAGCAAAATAACATGATTATTATTACGGGTAGCTAATCCACGTTTTTGCTGAATGCTCTATCTACAGTTCAGTCCAAATTCATACAGGTGAAGTCGCATCATAAAACATCAACACCATCGGCCTCATCCTCGCATGATAACTCGAGACGCCCAGAAAAGAAGTTGTCACCTACTTATGACTCGAAGTCTAAACATGAGTCCAGACGTAAAAAGCATCGCAAATCCCGTTCACGAAGTCGAGAAAGGCGACGCAGGTAAAAACTCATACAAAATTAATTTCCTTACTCTGAACTACTCTCTTAGGTTGGCAAAATATTTTATAAAATCTCGGTAAGGATACTTTACGCACGTATCGTATTGCAGGCAAATTTTTAAAATGTACCTTATAATAAAATTAAACATTTTATGTCAATTGAACAATATATCTATAAAAAGCTCTGAGCGTGATCGTCGTCGTCGAGAAAAATCGTCTTCAAGATCAAGATCTCCCCACAAAAAGCATGAGGACGACAAAAGTTTGGAGAGGCGAAGTTGGGAAAGCAGCAGCAGAAGGTAGGTCAAATGGTACTTTCATCGCTTCAACCTTCACTCCTATACCCAACTAACCTTTTAAAAAAGATTTACTCAATCAATGCTCAACCGTACTTGAAACTTTCTTAAACTTGGCTGATTTATGTGTACATGTGCATTTTATTCTGTCCAAATTAATTTTATGAATAATGTCTCCACATGATTGAATAAACGCTGTGCTTTATTTACAACGATTTATCAGAAATCAGCATTCACGATCTCATTCCAGATCAGCTTCCAGAGAGCGAGAGCGAGCACGAGAGAAAAGTAAGCTGTGTTTTAGTCTAGACTTACTCTACTTTCTTTTATATTCCATATTTTTAACTGTAAGCTAAACGACTAAATTAATTATCCGTAGACAAGCAAGAGGTTAAGCTATTAATGCAACGGAATTACGAAGAGCAGCTGGAAAAAATGAAGAATGCGGCAACTCAGCCATTAGTTCCACTTCCTGCAGCCAATCAGGCTTTAAAACTAGTGGAACAAGTTCAAAAGCGGAAACTCTTGTTTAGCAAAAAGGTCTGTGTGGAACGATTTAGACTTTAGTTTAGCCCATATTTAAAATTAGCTTCAGTAAATGAACTTTTGTATGAAATTTAGCCCGAAGAAGCTAGTACTACCTCCTCCCTCTGGAAACAGACGTCTTTGGCTGATGATTCTGATGGCAAAATGTCTGCAAAATTCAGGCGGCTGATGGGGATGAAAGATGACGGTTAGCTAAATCAATAAACATAATACTTTTATGCCCAGTCCTGTGTTGCTTGCTGGGACAAAAATAATGTACTGAAGGAATGTAATAACAAGTAATAATTATTTATAATTGATATTCTTAGACGCTCCTTCGACCTCGGCTTCCACAAGCACATCTGAAGTGATTAAGACGCAACAACAACGCTTTGCTGAATTAGAAAAACAATACGAAGTAGCAAGGATGACAACTCACACTCAACGAGGTTTAGGGCTGGGATTTGGATCTTGAGTACGATTTATTACATTTGTTTCCTTTTTTCGTGACTGTTTATGAAGCGTAACTCGTAAACATCTTTACATTTCACAAATCAATAAATATGTTTCCGTTATGAATTTCTGACTTGGAAATATGCCTATCACTAGAGTTTGTGACCAGTTGTAGAAAGTTACAAAGAAATTGAATACATACATGATACGAATAAAAACACGAAATATATGAGTACGTAGCTCACCTTAATTTTGTTAAACAGCTCGTTTGTAACTCAATTTAAAGATTATTAGCGAAATAAAACGTCAATTAATCGTTACGCACCGTTTACTTATTTTTTACAGAGTTAGTTTACAGTACGGTCTACAGTCATAAAATACACAAAAAAATCACAAATGATTTGTCCGATTCAGCAGACTTTAATGTGCACATAGTAAAAGTTTTAGTCATCATGACTTTATTATTGCGTAAACATTACCGGAAGTCCGCTATACAAACGTCAGTAGTCACTAGAAAATAAAACGTTGATCATCTCACTAAAATTCTTCTCTTCATCCCCAAAAGCTTTGATTTCACCGTCTAAAAACGTGAGCAAAATGTCAAATATTGTTTTTGTCTAATTAGAAGTTTAAAGATCATTTAAAATTAGCTGAAGTACCATTAGCATTCACATAGTCATTATCGTCTACAAAATGAGGTTTTGTTGGATCCTCCTCAGGCTGGAGTTCTACTGGATCCCCGTAACTAGATTTAAACCCCCCAACTTTATCAATTCCATTTAGCACATTCTTAGTTGACACCTTCGCAAAATGTCTACTGCGATAATGTTTACGAGTAGGCTTCGGTTTCAGTTTAAAAGCTTGCTCAACATGAGACAAAAATGGGTTGACGGGATACTCATATGAAGGCTGCAATGTCAACTCGACGGTGTGAACCATATAGCCTTTGTTCTGCTGCGACGCTTCACTGCCATGTCTTTCATGACTCACTTGATCCGAAGCGTAAACGTAAACTAAACACAAAGGAGTAGAAATTTTACTGTGCATTCAAACAAACAGCTTAATTTCATGATAAAATACAATGGTAAAAAAGAGTTTTCTCGTTTATATTACCCATCATCCACGTAATTAGCTCAAGCACCAATACGAATTTGCACAATCTTAATATTGTTTTGGATTGGTAAATGTATTCCATTATTTTGTTGAAATCAAGTTTTAGTGATGGAGCGGGATGGTCAGCAGCTTGGAGCAAAAACAAGTGGAATATGACGCAACTTTTGGCTCTTCGGCGGTGATTTATGTGCAGATTTTTATCTAAAAGATAAAGTTTACATGAGGAATCTCACATTTGTAAATATTTTGATTAATCACACAACCAAATAGAATTATAGAGCTGAGGCATACTTTTACTTTCGTACCGATACACTTTCCAATGCACTGCACCAATTAGTACATGATTTTAACAAACTAATATTGATTTTAATTCCATTTAAAATGCGAGCCATCAACCCCAATGTATGTCAACGAAAATACAAGGAGAACAAAAAGAATAATCGATGTGTGATTTGTTCTTCAATTCTCAGGAATTATAATGAGGGTATTCAAGTTTTATTACCATTGCTGACTAACAAAACGATAGAAATATTGTGCACCACATAATGTATTCTAATTTTAAACGGATTTACATTTGCATTAATTTATTCATGTCAGCCACAGTCATTTAGCATGTATCACACATTTACATATATGCTTGCATAGCATGAGTTTTACGTGGCCTTTTATCACTGCATTTTTAGTGAAGGCAAAATGAAACACTATTCGGCTATACCCAGCATTAGAAAGCCAGCAAAGACACAATTAACCTCTGATTCTGATTAACATCATATGCATTCCTCAGTGGTTGGTGATTAACTCCGCGTTCAATGAATAATATAATGCAATGCGTATACTTCATGAATGCATTCAACAAATTCCAGGAATATAAGGACTATACAGAGGTTTAAGCTAACATTTTCATTGCAACTTCTCGGGCAGAAGCCAAGTTATGATGAAACTTCGAATTCTTCGCTTTCCGTTCAAAGCAGCTTCCAATACAGTAGATTGTAAGCAACTGCAGGATTGGTATGGTGCAGCATGTTTAGCCTATAAGAAAATTACATGCAAGTTCTGAATATTGTGCCACACAAAAACCAGAAACTCTTGTCACTTTGCTAGAGAAAATGCATATTATTAAACATTGAGTTATGAATAAAGATTGTTTTAAGCAAACAAATTATGCCATTTTTTCAATATCTGTTTGACACACTTTAGATGACGGGTAATTTTACATAGTACAAAGACTTACATTGCATATATATTGAAGCATTTCAATAATTGTTACTACTGGTTTCATGTATGCAACAATAACTCATTTATGTGTGACTAGTGACTATTCCTCCTAAATATTATATAACTAGAGCAACTTAGAGGTTTCGGCCATCTGAGTTTGACCATTTTGCAAGAAGATCCCGATGCAACACTCAATACTTATTTGTCTGCTTTCCTTTGTTCATGTGCCCGTGTACTCATAATATATGCCTTGTTGATCACAGATGTCGTGGGAGTAATTATTACAAAAACGTAGCAGGAAGCTACTTTCCACATTTTCCAACTCTTTACATCCGTTTTACTTCAATAAAGTCTCTAAAATTTATAGGCGATAAAGGTTTCCTTGTATTAAACTAACTTGACTATTGCGTAATTCCAATTAGATTCAACTATTTGTTTTGTTTAATAGTCTCTAGCTCAGAGATGAATTAAAATTATCAAAAATATGAAATTCATGACTGTCAACTGTAAATGTATTTCCTATTACGCGTATTTCTGAGGAAGCTGAAGTGTTCGACATACTATCTATCGCACGTGGCACCTGATCTTGAAAGGATCCATCATTACATTCTGGAAATAATTTGATATGAGCTTGCCATTTTGTTGGATGTTTTCTCCTCGAAATTCCCTGGGAATTGTGTATTCTACCCCTCTACCACGAGAATATTCATTTTCCCAAAAGACCTTTTCCATGGAGAGCAGCTTTATTACATGCATGAGTGAGATTTTGCATCTATCTTATAGACACAATACTGGCATTCTTTCCAGCCCAGTCATTTACTGACTCCCGGTGTTTTCGTAGCGACTATCATCTTATTTTATGCATACCATCCTTATCCAGCTTTGTTCCTCTGGTGTTATTTTTTCTCGGTACTTCATGGTAAGTCGAACATAAAAAATGATTTATGCAAAATAGTCTCTGGCGGTACTTAAGCAACACAAAATTCCCAGGATTTATTTCGTTCCAGCTAATGCAAATTGCAAACTACTAGTGATTTGTTCATCTAAACAGCATCTGACATAACTTCAATGAGCACTGCCTGTGTCCTTCATCTCCACACATCATCATCATCCCGAGTTTTGCAGGTACCTAACTAACGTCTGGCTCACTGAAAGCCAAAACAGAAGCATTCAGACTGCATCCATTGTCTTTGTCCTCCATTCCATTGTGTTGTTAGACTTGTATTTAATGAGCTGGTGAGAAACTTTGGTTCCAACATAAAAAACGGGAGTTGAAAAGGGCAGCGACAAGCTTACAGAGCGCCATAACAAAAACGTATTTTGGTCACTGATGAATTATTACTATTCACTGTCGTCTTTCACAGTTCATGGTTGATGCAGGTGTTGAGAATAATGTTAGCATTTATTGACAATGAATACATACCGCTCAACTCCATCGCAAAACAATATAATAAAAACGGGCTATGATGCTCACAATTTGCTCCAACATGCAAGCATATCGACGGTGAGTTATAAAACTGGAGGAAAAGAACACACATACATAACATTACAGACTCTGTGTTGGAGGCTACCGCACTCCTCTGAAAAAAGGTGACGGAGTAATTTGTTGTTGTTTTCTTTCGATCATTAATCAAGCGCAAAGTCAAAGAAAAAAAATCTCTCTTTTTTGACTACGAGTGCCATTCTTTTGATACAACTCTTCTTTGAAGTACCCCAACCATCTACTATCTCCACTGGTTCCTGGTGTACTTGCGTACTTAGGTTCTATAAAAACTGTATGCAGCATTGAATATCCGCCTTGTGATCTTATTGTTCCTTCTCTGTATGCAACTATAATAAGGATTAAACTCGAACAGTGTTTTGTTTCCGTTGTACAACAGCAGGAGCCGTATTTTAGTTGATGTACTGTGGAGAGCGAGAGAGATAACGTGGCTTGTATAACAGACCACTGCTCTCCTCATCAAAGCATCATTTTCATTCCTAATGATCCAAACTATATGCCTCTATCTCAAAGATGTATTACAAGAAAAAAGCGTTTGGAAGACTGATATGAGTTTTATTAAGTGTACTCACTGTCTTGCAGTTAATGTTGGAGTAGTCTAGAAAATCTTGAGGAATTGTTCTTCAAAAAAATACTCCTTTTGTGTAGGACACGCCAATAAGAGAAAACAGTCATCATCATCATCATCACATCACCCCCAACAACTACAGCTCGCCACGGCTTAACATCATGAGAATGAGAAGTATTTAAAGATTTTTAGATTCAAGAGCTTGTGACCGTTGTTGTTCACCACTGGTAATGATGATCTAACTTACAAAAGCCAAAGTAGAATTTTTTTTCTATCCCATTTTTTGTTTCATGATTTAGGTTAGTCCACCACCTCACATTTTTATGCAGCACCCGAGGAAGCAGCAAGTCATCTCGAAAATGAGAACGAGAAAACCAATGATGATGAGTTTTTAGCTTGGAGGCGTTATAAATGAAAATGATATCTTGAAGAAGGAAAATAAATCGGTGTTTCACCTCCACTATCATGGTTGCCTGCTCAAATAAATGGTAAAATTAATACTGGTACAAACCAAAATAAAAACAAGGAATGAAGCATATTTACCAAAGGTAGAAAAAATTTGAAGTAATTTAAGTATTGTGTGAAGCACTTTCACTCTCATTTATATTGTTTCCTTGTACTCGACATCCTTTCTCAAAATCTGAATTTTGTTCGTTCAGAGTTCACTTTGGTTTGCTTCAGGGAGCACTTGCGAAGCAATGGTGTCCCATAAGCGTTTTATATATTGAACGGTAGACACGTATGCAGTTGCCTCAGCAGAGCTCCAGTCTGGAAGGTCAACGAAAAGATGAATGTTCCACGAGGGAATGTTTTTTAACACCCCTACGGACGTCCAGACACAAGTTTCTGATGATGATAAACTGGAAAGAAGAACTTGGAAACTGAAACCTTATCAATCGTCATATCATATACCGCGTGACTGAGCTTTATTTTTAGGCGTGCTTCCATATCGCCATCATTTTATGTACACTGCTGCCGACTTCACATAAAAACACGATCATCAGCATCAACATCATCAGCCGTCCCCGTAACAGCCAGTTACTTGTTTGCGATTAGCAAACTGCAGCATCCTTGGGTTAATCAGCAACATATGTGCGTGTGACCGACCCGTTTCAGAGGAGAAGTTTTATGTTTATATACATGGATATGTATACAGTACACCCCACTTTGAAGAATCCTCACAAATTTATAGAGCCCGTTTCTGTTATATACATACATATTTTTCTGCTGGGTCTGTATATTGACGTATGACTGCTTTAAAAAATGGTGAACATCTCATTTGGGAATTGAGATTGTCCCAAAGTCCCAGTGGAAAGCACCGCTGGCTTTGCTTTTTCTTTGAATTCGGTAAAATGTATATAAAGTAGAAAGTATGTGTTGCATGTTGCATCTATGATGATCAACAACTATCCAGCCGGCTCATCTACAGTATAACTGTAAATAAAGTAACCTCTAACTAATATTAAATGTGTCGTGGAGGAGAAATATCAACCCTTAATGTCTCACCGAAATCTGAATCCTTACCTCTTTTACAGAACATTTATCATCATCCAACCAGCAAGGATTTTTATGCATTTTATACACAACATTTATTTTCTCCCTTTCTCCTCTCCAATCCCTATAAATGTGAGAGTGCAGGCATGTATGAAAATGACTTTTATACGTATCTACCCTACATGCATTTTGAATCTGGTCGCTGCTCTTCTCCTTCCAGACAAAAAGCGAGAAGAAAATGGGCACAAAAAAGAAGCGCAGATGGGTCCAATATTACAATATATGTTATAGAATTTACTATGGTGCCATTTCCGACATAATTCTTGCATGCATACAAAAATCTTGGGCATTATGAACTTTCAAAATCAAAATCCTTCTTTCGCCAACCAAACATTTTTCTTTTGAAAGAGTAACCTATCTTCTTAAAAAAGCTTCTCAAGCTTTCATTTAAAGTTTAAAAGAGCCGTATTTGTTTCAATGAGCAGGCAGACCGGCATTTGTCTCACTTTTGCTTGTCCAACTTTGTGAAAACTTTCATTCTTATTTTTTGTGTGGATATCACATGGCTTAGACATGAAGTTTAAGTTAACTAAACTAACAAGAAGTGCATTTTCTTCATTCCATCTTACTTGTGCTACTTTACTCTTCCCCTTTAAAATGAGTGATACACAAAGAGTGCTGCATAAAAATACGAAACAGAAAGTCGTGTGAATGTTTTCGAAGCAGTTATTCAGAGGGGAATTATATATTGTTCGAAAAGAAGTTTTTTTTAAAACCAGAGAGAGAATCAAGGAACAAGGAGAGCTCAGTCAGTAGTTCACTTCATACAATATGGAAGAGAAGAAAATGTGTGAGTGAGGGAGTGTTTGAGTCGCATATTATGGAAGAGGAGAAAGAAAAAAGGAGAGAAAGGAAAAGCTCTGCACTCCAGAGATAGGCAACCCCTTGTTCTCCGGTCGCCCGTTTATACGCCGTGTGCCAGTGAGATAAGCGAATGACTGTGTGGAGAAGAAAGGTTGTCGTTTTCTCTGGCGCTTGCCACTATGTCAGCCAGCCAACAGTCACACAAAAAAATCTTACACACATAAGTACATTCATAGATACATAACTAACAAAACATCGACACGACACACATAAGTTTTCCCCTCATTTTCTCCAGTGCATCAGCAAGCTCTACCGCTAACCAACCAGACAAGCAGTGCTACTTCCAAAGCCATTGAAAGTTTTGACAATGTTACAAGAGGAAAACGGGAGAGTGAGGCGTCGAAAATGTACCGGTGTAGTTTCCTCTTTTTTAAAAACTCAAAGTATAGAGTTACATGGAAAATGTCTGTATGTTGTGGGACCCTGGAAAAAAGTAGAAACTATATCTCATCATAAATGTGAACCTATAAAAGTCATTCCTTCCGGAGAGTGAGAAAATGGTTAGACAAGGCACAGTTTTCTCCCCACTCCACTTCCTTACGGAGGAGGAGAAGAAGAGTTTTTAAGTTTACAAACTACAATCTCATTGCCCTTCTGCAGAAGTCAAGTATGAGAAAAAAGTATGTATGTATAATATGTACACACATACACATCACATGCGTTTTCGTTTCATAAAATAGGCAATCTATATGCATAGATTTCCTTACGGTTTTCTGTCTCTCAAACTCGCACCCCCTACTCATGGTGGAGGTGGTTGATGTTGTTGCTTACAGAGGAGAGAGAGAAGAAAACTGAAGAAGTAAACTTTTTGGGCTACTTTTTCAAAAAGTTTATGGAAGTACATGGTTGGAAACCAATGTCGTTTTGTTGCTACATGGAAATGCACAAACGTAGTTACATTATAGTTGTATTGGGAATACCCAGAGTTAGTTCCTGGTGGCGGTATGGTGGTAAGACAATGCGATGAAATTTTATATTCCCAACGTTTTTCCAGGTCTACTGGCTGTGTGCAAGTCTAAAAGATAGAGCGAGAGCTTTCACTTGCAGACAAAATCAGCTACGGACAGAGAAAGACATACAATAGGGCAGGAAAACTGGAGGACTCCAAGTACTATTGTGATATGGCATGGAAATGGTAACAAAAACTGAAAGTTCCTCAACACTGTCAGCAAGAAAATGGAGAGACAAGGATGCGGAAGCTGTCGAGCGAAAAATATACAAAAGTTGTAGATTAGGTGGAGAAATGAAGGCAGTGCAATGTGGGTGGGTAGCTATAATAGTTAGTTAGCTTTTATAGCATACGAGTGTGTGTGGTAGTTAAAACGAAATGCAGTTTTGCCCAACAACTGCATACAGTTTTCCAATGAGCTGTATTGCTGTTATTGCTCGTCGCATGCTGTAAAAGTTTATGATGATAATATGATGATAATGACGACGACGACGACAATGCGATGGAATACATATATAGATAGAAAGTATTGGAGCAGTGCAATGTAGTGCATGCAGGCCTTCTGGATGTTCTGCAACCAACTCACGACACGACACCGCTTTTATGAACATGATGGCTTTCTGATAAGGTTTGAATTGGCATTTCCACCGATTTCTAGTGAAAGAGCCACATGCTCAACGATTGGAGTCCCTGATACATTCATAATATTATTTGCGTACATAATGCTGCATACACAGCCTTATAAGTGATGCTGGTTGCCAGGACTCCTTTATTCCCATCTGAAATTCAACTTTGCATAGATGACGCTTTGCCATGAAGGTTAAAAACCTTAACCACTTACTCGACTCACGATATAGAACTAGCAAAACTAAAATGATGGTAAACTATGGTGGATAGTGGACGGATGCAGCAATTGCATGCTCTGCTAGTTCATGACACTAAAATCCTGAAATTATCAATGCAATTAATGTTGTTATAGCAAAAGATGCCGGATGAAGATGACCTACAGCACACTAGTTTATAGTACCGTCCCGTAACCAAAAAACATAATGGTGATACGCCCCATTTGTTGTACCGAGGCATATCGTTTCACTCTCTGTTTTGTGGTCATATTTGTTGTCATCTCCGGACCATTTATGTTGTATTCGCAGCACCCAGAATGAATACAGGATTTTTCCTCCATGTTAACTTGAGACGGTCACAGACTTCAAGTCATTTGGAACATTAACCATGAAGCACCAGCTGAATTATGTGGCACTACACTTCAAACATTCATACTTGCTTACCTACATGCAATGTTACGTAACAACAATTGTTTGTGTATTGAGAACGCTATGTAACAACAGCTTGAACAAAGTCTGCTTTCAATGTTGTTATTATTGTTGGGCTTTGTGTAGGTTTTAAAACAGCTCATGTTTCTCACCCACGCCACCCTAGAGGCCGAAATACCCAAGACTCGAGGAGAAACAGAAAAGCGGAGAAGCTTCAAAACAACATTGCCGTGTGTGATATATCATAATAATGAATGCTGCTTTTGTTTAGGGGTAACAACTTGAGTTGTAAGTAGCATGTTATTTTGTATGACCTCACTTCATTGTGTTGCTACTTCATAATCCTTTTTTCCTATTTCTGTCGCCTTTGACCACGCATTCCTTTTCACAGGCTCCCACCTTTGTGACATGATCATCATTACTTATATTATTGTTGAATGGATTATCCTTTCTGTTGGCGAGTTGTGAACGACGACAACACCACATGAATACAAGTGCACAGTTGTATTTAAATCATACAATTTTTATAACATTTTGATAAGCTCACACTTCAATTGTTTTAATTTGTAAATGAAATCATTACTCCAAAAACAATATAGTAAGGGATTTCTTTCTCAACACAATATTGATGATCATAATGAAACACAACAGGTTGCTGGCCTGGTATATTGAGTTTGTATTCATCACCAACTTTTATTGGCTGTGTCTGAATAGCTTTCCATGTTCAAGCCTGAAGAAAATACTTAACATTTGACAAACATAAAATCAACAGGGAGCCTTCAAAATTTGATATAATAAAGCATATCAAGCAAACTATCTTGAGATTCCTGACTCTCCATGAAGTCTCATATTACTACATTAGAGTCAACAGTATACCCATGAATAGCAAATGGGAATAATAAAACGCACAGATGAAACATGTCATGTGTGTGTATTGTTGAATAAAAGAAAGTTTGTGAAAACGAACCAGAACTAACGCAAACAATTTTTTTATATTGGTATGGACGGACACTTGGTTTTCATTTGAGTATAATATGATGTAAATGCATATCTATATAATATTTTTCTCAAAATGAAATGACTGACATGGGGTGAGACCCCAGCTACTTGATATTCCATAAATACCATGAAAGCTCAACAGACTGCTTGTGAATGTACATATAAAAATGCATTTTGGTTTTATACGCACACACACACGAGACACATCTCATAACCGAGCTATTTAACCATACACAATATCAAATCTCTCGGTTTTCATGTCATGACCTCCTCGTGTAGCTTTGATACTTGTTTGCTTTCCAGTGAAGTAGTTTGTGATATAAAGCTCACTCCGTGTGGTTACATCTTGCATGCCCATACGCACAATAATAGAAAGGACTTTTGGAGAAAATGTCAAGAATTTATAAGGATACTCATGATGATGTGTCAGCCTAGAGATGATGCCCTTCGATGCAAGTACAATCAGATCACGTCCATTCATGCCCCCTCTCTATCATATCACGAATACAATTCTTCAATTCCTTTTTGATGGAGGTACGAATTGAATAAAAACATTTTCCAGATTTACAAACAATGAAATACGGTGAGTATAAGTATTCTAGTCGTTCATGAAGTGCATCTTTTGTCTACGTTAAGAAATAAATATGGGCTATGTGTTGTGTTGTCAAGCATTAATATCACAATGATTTCAAAAAGCTCTTTCTGTTTAGCATATTATACGTTGTATAGGCATAAGCCGAAGCCAATACTAAATCTGAAAGGGTACACAACATTTTCATTGTTTTTCAATCAATTGATGTGGAAGGAATGAAGGTTTACTCAAAATTTCAACGTATATATATCGAGCTCGTTTTGATTTTCGGAATTTACTTTGTAGCCAGTCCATTCATAAATTTTTGTTGATGTACTTATGTGAGTGTAGTCATTTACTCGATATGAAAACATAATATGTGTTGGTGAGCTTTGGACTTTTGTGTGTTCAAAGCCTTCCTTTCTTTTTTCTTTCCTTTTGTGGTTGTTGTGGTGAAAGAGTGTTAGAGCGTGTGTAATACGTGAATTTGAATGTTTTGCTGGTTTCATTCCTCTATAATACCAGGTTGCACTCTTTTTCTTCTTCCACAAGTAACCCCACGAGTTCCCATTACAATGTACGTATACATATTACTTGCGCGTAGAGTAGACCACCAGCGGCTGAGCTTATTGCGGATTGTTGGCAACAAATAAATGGGACTCTCTTTTTCTTCTGATCATTCATGAAATATTATCAGGATCGGTATAAATATAACCAAAGTACGTACTTGTAAATGTATAAGAGCGAGAATATAAATATTTTTTGTGTAGAAATTTTTGAATGGTTGTGGTGCAAATTTTTCCCCTTTTCAAAAGCCTTCTCCTCAATATGTTTAATCCTCCGAGAAATTATTAAAATCCCTTCTGTTCCCAAATACAAACAGAAGAGGTACACACACTTTTTCACTCATCCAGAGACTTTAGGGTGCGTACAGAGAGGAGTAAGGAGAGGAGAGAAACGGACGGTTGCTTTAAGAGCATTATGGTATACGGTTGGATGAAGACAGGCTTACGAAACGGATGGATGGATGAATGCAAAAAAGTCCCTGTGTTTTATGTTATTTGTTTGTAAAATGTCTCCGTGTTTGTATGTATTTTACATTCCTCGAATCATTGGATGGAACACCAGCTTTTCCCCTATATAACTTACCATGATTGCATGCAAGTGTGGTTTGGTTTAGCTGGTTATTTCGTTGTTTGCTTCCATTAAACCTTGTTATATAAAATACTTGTAGCAGCAGCTGCTAACGGCACTGCGCCACATTTTAAAATGTGGGTTATCCAGGTTTCATGCTAAAAACGTTATTTCAGATTGTCATAATTGCATTTTAAAGTGGAGACTTACTTTGTCATTCATAAACTTTGGGAAATTGGAAAATTTAACGATTTTTGCATTTGCCAACCTCAACGCTTCTAGTATTGGCCCCGTCTTGAATCTTAATAGTCCGTCAATACTGAAGGAAGGTTGAAGTGAATAGATAAATCGTTGTATAATGAAGGGTTAATATAGTTCCTTTGTCGTAAATTAGCACGTCGAGGGAGCTTCATTGCTGACCATTGTGTGCAGCTGCTTGTTTGAAATGACCTATGTAACTGATGGTGATGATACGGTGGAGAAAGGTTGTGGAGTGGTCCAGCATCCTCAATCTTCATCAAATGCATTGTATTTTTGTAAAACACCTCCACACATTGAGTTTCCGGCTGCTCTCTTTCTGCACCCTACCCAAAAAGTGGCGAAGGCAAGGCAGCACTCCAAAAATAACAGAAAAATGTAGTTCGGCATGATTTTTTCCGGTCCACACCCACTACATTATTATGTGTCATGTCTTCCATCTGATGCATCTTCCTCCGCTGCTTCACATCAAGTTGTTATTGTTCTCTCACTGTGAGAGATCATTCATCTGTGTTCTTCTCTTGTAGCATCAACAAACCTGAATCCAATTGTGAGCATGCACTGGAACGAAAACACATAGATGAAATGAACCCTTTTTTGCTCCAAGTCGGGTTGTGCTTGTACTCAGGAAAAATGGCTAAACAGCACCTATTTGATTCCATGTAGCGTAGCTAAAGTATCATCAATTGTGAATGCAAGAGAGTAAAATAGCAACGACTGCCAACCAACACCAGCTGAGCAACGAAACTAAGATGATAGGGCATAAGGCTACGACACGGTTCTAATTCTCTTAATTGCTTTTGTCTCGTCTCTCGCTCTTGTTTCCTTTTGTTTTGGTTGACACCTTTTTGAATGAATTACAAATGACAGTGTGCATATGTCTGCCCCTAAAACCTCCTGTTTGTCATGTGAGATCTGGCAAATCGGGTTTAACGAAATCTAGAGCTATTCATCATCGGCTTCACTGAATCCAATCTATGTACTTCCTATCCGGTATTTCCAAGCTGTTTCGCGTACTAAATAGTCTGTTAAATCATGCTCAATAGCAAGTTACAATGTCAGTTTCAGATTTGGAAGCTGAGTCACGGAGGTGATTTTGCATATTATAATATCATCCTCGTAACTGTCACAACATTCAAGCAACTCGTGTTCTAATTAAAAACAGAATTAAATATGTTGCTTAAAATTGGAGACAACCCAATCGGGCCTAAAGGGTGACTATGAGTACCATTACAGAAACCTTAAGATTTTCTTACGTTTAAAAATTCAGATTATTTCGACAACGCTTCCTATACCAATGCTGGCAATGAAATAAAGATGTTTCCCTAAAAAGTGTTTGCAACACACAACTCATCACCTACTCTCCTTAGTTCTGCAGCGGCACTACTCATGTCAAGTCTGGAGGTTCATCTATACGTTAGGTTAGCACTCCGTAGGGAGTTGAGAACAGGAGTTGTGTTGACACGAGAATGAATTCCCAAGGTGTCTCAAGTACATACTATAAAACACAGTATATACACGAGTTTCAAACGAAAACGGTATTGCCACTGCCATTACGTTGGCTCTTGGTGTGTAGACAATGGATCACATTCGCTGGTTGCATTGCATTCACTTTTTTCGAGTGTTTTAGAAAAAAGAAATTGGAGGTTGACTCGATGAAGCGAGCCCTTACAACTGATCATGAGTTCGTCTCCTAGAAAACCCTAGAACGCTCTCTCTCTTGTTTTGTTCAGCCACAGGAGAATCATCTCTAGAAAGATGATGGTTATATCTATGATTCAAAAGGGGATAGTTGACGAGGATGAGCAAACTGGGAAGGGGAAAGTCTGCGAAATGTGATGGTGATGTGATGAGAAGAGATGAGGTTTGAGGACCGTATTTTCTCTTGATGACGGAAGAAAAACAAGTGAATGAGTGCAGGAGTGCATAGCCTTGAGCGACAAGTGTTTGTCTCACCACTTCTGCTGTATAAACAGAAGAGTTACAGCCTTACCCTTGGTTCATACCATGATAGCCTTTTGTACACTTCGGTATATCGCACTCCAGCATCGAAAAATAGCCAAAATTCCTCATGATAAGGTGCGGTATAATACTATACCAATTCGGTGAACATTTTCTCTCCCAGTCATCTGAAGTGACGAAGCAGAAAATTTAGAGGAAAGTTACAAGTAATGGGTCACTGCTCATGTTTGACACTCTGCGTTATACAAACTGTACACATCCCTTTCATATAGGTATACTTAAGGATAATGACGATGACGAAATTCTTACACCATACACTGTTGCCCTGTTTACACAACATGTAAATAAACAAGTAAAACCCGATGATAACATTATCATTAAACACGTCCATCCGAAGCAAACCCAACCCTCCGTGCTTTTCAAGAAAGTGACAAGTGAATAAATCTCATGACATGCATATTTCACACACATCAAATGCAATTTTGGAAATTATATGCTTTGATGAAAGCTTCTAATATGTGATGTGATGCTACGTTTCTAAAAGTACACTCACATGCATATTTTAGCAGCATAAGCTAATTAACGAATAAACAGAGAGGGTGGATAATTTTGCACGTCGTGGCTGTGAGTCGTGATGTCTGACCTTTAGCAATTTTTGGGGCAACTTGAAAGAAAAATGCTGCTCACATCGTGAGTGAACTTTTGCAGATATTTTAATACTGCTTTTCACATTACTATGCAAAATGTTATGGTGGTCTACCACACAGCCCATTAAGATTTTGAGATGAGTACTCTCCCAGCATTTGTAATGGGAAGCGGTTATTCTATTACTACGCGCCTCCTTTTGATTGTAAACCGTTGTCGATTATAAAGTGGACATCTTGTTGGGAGGAGATCCGCTTGGTAATGGGTTGCTAACATAATGCTTAGCAAGTATTAAGTATCCGGAAGAAGCTCAAAGAGAAGGAGCGCTTCTCGCTTGTTACACTTTCCTCAAAAGGACGGCGTAATGCGTAATGTACTGAAAATTGGATGGGAGAAAGACGGCACTAGAGGGAAGAGAAAGAGAGGCTTTTTCCTTGTTCTTCTTGGCCAGAGAGACACCACGTTCATTTTATTAGCTCTATATCCGCTCTCCTGTTATGCTGCACATCTCCATGCATTTAGATCGACTCATTATGATCACTTCATTTATGAAGCAGTGGCAAAGAATAACAACCAACCGGCAACTTGCATATATCCCATAACCAAGCATATTGCGCTTTGCTCTCCAGAAGATGAAATGAATCTCTCCACTTCCATCCAACTGCTCAGCATGCAGTACACATGGACACTGACTTATAATATTTACTTTGTTCCATCCTTATTACAAAGAGAAGAACAAGTAGTTGGGACTCTTTCAGCTTTTCTTGCGATGACTACAAAGTCGTTAGAATTTTTTGAGTTGAATGCTTGCAAAATTTAGTGGAGAAAATTAAATGAAAAATAGGGATAGGATATAACCGACTTCCCGCACATTTTTTCCAGCGTAAGGATGCCTTAATAAAGAATTAGTCCATCAGAAAACTGTAGTGATGTAATGAATTAGGTATGAAGATGTATAATGACTTTGTATTTACGAAAAAGAGACTTCATTGTCTTTCTCTTAATGTAGTGCTCGCTTGGTTTGGATTTCCCATGATGGAAGAACTCGCTTGACTCGAATACCTATTCATGAACTCCCTAGCCTAGCGCATCCAGTTAGAAATTACATTTGCATCTTCTTCTTCCGTATTTTTTATGGTGTTATGTGATAGATGCACTCGAAATGAAAAAAAATGAAATGAGCTTTTGCTCTCATGTTTACTCAACTTTGTGATACATTAGACAAATCATGTAGACACAAGCTAGAAAAAAGCTTGGAGGGAGAGGGAAATTATGTGCATCCCATCTTAAGACTTGATTCTGGTATTTTGGTATGTCGTAGTGGAGCAAAGTAGTGAGTATCTCAAGTATGAACCCTTCTCCTTTTGTTCATTTCTTGAAGAGGAAAAGTAAATGATACTGTCAAAAGATCTTCCTGTCTGTCAGGGAGATTCTTTGATTTATGACCAGAATGACTGACAATATACGTAAACAAATGAGTATACATCACCTAGACTAATTGATTTTTTCCTCTTAACTTACTCCGGAGACGGGGTATTGGCATTCTTTTAACTTGATGATTATTTGGTATTTATCACGAATGAATATATTACGCTTTGCTAGCCTAAAACACAAAAGCAGACATGCATGCGTGCATAAGAATACATTTGGTAGCTTTCTTGAATAAGCTCGACAAAAACGGAGACTATTTTCAGAAAAGAGAAAGGATCGGCTACGATCCAAAATTCCAACTTAGTTTATTTAAAGTTGGAAGAGTATTAAATTTGCCATTACTCTCAGATCATTGATGTTGTGATGATGATGGTGAAAGCATTTTGAGGTTGCTTTTGTTATTTGATCGACTTGAATTACGGTTCCATTCTCCCTCTGGAGTATCTTATTAAACGAATCCGAAATCCATACTTAATTTTCATTTAGGATACGATAATGAAAATTTGAAATGTAACACTAATTTTTCCAATATGTTAGACATGAGGATCGTATCAAGTCTCTACAGGCCCTACAACTGGGCAACAGCTTCATTGTGATTTCCGCGAGTTGTGACATGAGCTAATCTAATTCATCACAAGAAGAATGTAATCATGGTGATGATCAACGACGCATCTTGTCCCACGGGAGTCAAAAAATCTCTCGAATTCCCATTGACAACATCAAATACATATTTTACATGGGTGATTGAATGGTGAATGGGAATATGAAGCTTTTTATGTTTCGCTACATCAGAGTCCTGAGCCCACATGACATAAATAGAAAATTGGAAGGGAGAAAGAGTGCATGCATATGTGCAATGGCTGAATAATCATGATATACATATATTTACTGTAATAACGTGTATTTTGACCGACTGGTTGAAAAGCAACAAAAGTAACAGACGATCTTTGTCCGATACAAGGCACTGCAAAATGTAGTGCAACAGGAGGGATGTGAAATGATTGCTCGTGCCTATAATGTGTGTACAATATACGTACATGATCTGAGCAGTTGTCCACAATAATCAGAACATAAACGTTACGATCAGACAAGTGTATATTTGTATGGGAGGAAAACAATACAGCCAGTGGGTAGCTATAGGCGATAGAGCAAACGGGTTGAGTACAGTTTTTTTTAGTTTTTTCCAGAGTTTGGCTCATTCATAAAGATGATGATGATGGAGATGGTCTCTCTCTCTCTCTATCGGATGAATAGAAGTGAATGGTAATAATAAATAGGAATAAGTAAATGGAACAAGGCTCCTCTTTTCCCGGTTGCCTGCTTTTACATTTCATTATATACATGTTGCTGATGTTGGTGGTGAGGAGGGCCAAAAAGAGAGAAAAAACTGTTCTCCCTAATGTGCCACAAATCCCAATCAGATTCAACTTACCTCAAGGGACTGGAGGAACATTGCAGTGGGAATTGAAACCACATGATATTACAAGTCGTGCAAAGTATTCGATTTCTGTTTGCCCCTCTCCTGCTTCCGCACTCGTATTTTTATCTGTATTCTTTTATTTTTAGGCAAACTTCCAGTTGGAAAAGAATGCAAATGTTCGAGTTGCAGATGTAGATATCTTTTCTTTCATTATTGGTTTGGTATAGTATAATATGATTTCATTGTGAATGGATGTTGAATGACTGACTGAGAGGCGTAGTTGGTACTGTTGTGTTGCAAACTGAGTCAGTTTTCGTAAGAGATTCTGTACCAACTATTTAAAAATGGAAGGGACTTGTTCTTACTCATTTCTTGTTGACTATGTCTCACTAGAGACATTGATTTACATTTTATTTGACATGATCTATACAGCTTCTGAGCGGATCCAACATGAAAAACAAAAGCATTGAATTACATGTTTCTCAGCATCCGTTTCCTATCATGTCATGTCTTTATGTTAACTCTTCAAGCAGCTCCTTTTTAGGTTGTTTTTCTACATGTATTCATTTTACTAAACTAAGAAATTTCCAATTCAATAAGCAAATGCGACAGGATTAGACTCTGAATCGGGAAAGGTGTTGGGATAACGGTGGCGCAAATAGAGGATTATCATCTCCGACTAGTTGTTGCTTTGTATCCTATTTTGGCATTTTGTTTGGGGAACTTGAGAGGAAAGAATAAAATGCGATGGACTTGTGAAGAGGGATTTACATAGAAATTTGTGAGAGAAACCTGGAGAGATGATCTTGTAAAGTCTGTTTGCCTTCACAGTTGACCTTTAACACGAGAGGTTTGAAAACGACGTTAAAACGAGCAGATCCTTCACTGCTGCTCTTTCCCCGTGTCTCCGCCACACCAACTAAGCTGCTATCCAGAAAACAGCATCTCACTTCCTTATAAAAAAACTGATCAGATGTGTTTCATTCGAAATATAATGTCATTCAGGAGGACTCACAGTATCGCATTCACATTCAGTGGTGTGGTGAGGCAAATGCGGAACAAAAAATATATAATGCATAAAATACTTCTGAGAAGTGAAGGGTCAAAGGATGGAGAGGCACGAAAGCGTACAGGCGAGACAACCAAAATGTAAGTAATGCCGAATATATGTATCTATTATGAAGAGAAAAGGTAGCTTTTTTGTTCGCTGATGTGATGTTACATGTGTAATATTACGTAGGAGAAAAAAGGGAAAAGGTTTGTGCTTAAGGCTCCCCAGTGAGATTTTTGGGTTTTGGGACAGTTGTCGAACGCTGTAGGAGGGCTCTCACACCGAAGCCTTTGTTCTTTTCCGGCTACAGAAAAGGAACTGATCAAAAGTATGCACCCGCATATCTTTTGTCAACCACAAAAGCCATATATTTCCCAAAGTCAATATGGAGTATATACACACAAAATTATATTGCCGACTTCATGTTCTCTCTGAGAGCTTGACTGCCGTGCACATACTTCAAATAATGAAGTAGTAGTAGTAGATATGTATGTACATACATTCATTTCATATGTTGCTATCAGCATGGTACTGCGGCACATGGTTACTTTGTACGACACTCATCACGAAGTACTTACATGTAATTTAACTGTGTGGAATATCACCAAAAAAATCTACATTTGAACAGTTGTATAACAATGAGTCTCCTACCTACTTTATTACATAATCATGTTCTTTCGCTGGAATAATACTGACAGCATTTTCTTTCCTCTATGTTCATATCATCATTAACGAAGAAAATGGCTCTTGACCTCAAACGACCAAGTATAAATTGATACTTTCCCTTTTTGCATAGTTTTTTTTTCATTTTCGAGCATTCATAATTTTATAGGCTCGAATTCAAGAAGGTAGATTTAGCCAAGCCAGACCAGTCTGAGTGAGTCCAAAGTTGTTACTATGCTAAAACACATTATCATTTTCATGTGCTCAAAGCACGAAATTGGGGTAGGGCGAATGAGGAAATTAGCAATGAGCCAGTGCCATTGTCCATTGTCAGTGGTATACCTCCCACGATAATCTATTCATTGAGTTTATGGATACAAGCAAATTCTCCATTGTGAATGCTTCACAAACAATTAAATTACTTGCATCGTAACATCAGCACATATCGGAACGCGAGGAGAAAGGAAATGAGTTCAAAAATCAAAATGCAAAACCAATTAGTAAGCTGAATGGGAAAATAAGTAGTATTTCCGGCATTGCTTGCGCAGTGGATTAATAGTTATGCAACTTGAGCTTTTATTATTTAGTCTAGCAATAAAGGAAACAGTTAAAACGTCTCTATTTCCAACAAATAAATTGCTTACTCTTTCCATCTGTGAAATCGGTCACACAAGAGGAGCCCAGCAGTTAGTTTGTGTATAACAATACGAAATGAAAACTATATCGACATACAGAGAGAAAAAATAAAATGACTTTTGCATCTACAAATGTGGTTGGAGAGTGCTGAGTTGACACGTGTTAGAAAATGCAATAATGGACCCAATTTGAACTCTGGGTGTTGACAACAATTACCATCATTATCATTTCACACAGACAGAGAGACGCATGCTCACACAATGGAAAGCTCGTAGAGTGTAAGCCAATTCAGTAAAAATGCCTTGGAGATAATTTGCTTGTGTGAGGTTAGTAGGAGCACACACATTGTCATTTTATGGAAACCACATGGTGCTTTTATAAAACTGACACTATGCCCCAAAACCAAGATCCGCTAGCTTTAGTTTAGAGTGTGAACGAGAATAAAAAGAAATCCATAAATATGATTAGCATTATCATCCTCATCATCACATCACATTACGTTTTGCTACCAAAATTATGAAGCGACTACTAGTTTCATGGGGACCTCACGCTGTTCATGTCATTGGTTGGTCACATGTATTCACGTTGATTCGGTAATTTATGGCACGATTTCAAAATAAGCGTTACGAATTCCCGCATCCCCCTTCACTTTTGAACATTATGAGATGTGTGTGTTGATGTTGTGTGACTCCCGAGTGTTGAGCGAGGGAGACCTGCCTTAATTCATATACAACAGGTGAGGGAATGAATAAAAATGTCCGAAAACTTAAAAACAGGTAGCGGTGGGCTTGTCACATATAAACTTTTTAATAAAAAATCTCTTTGATAAGAAGAGGGGAATAACCACCTTGATTACAATCGCAAAATAAGTAGCAAGAAAGTGTACAGAGTTAATAGAGTTTTTAGTAGGGTCTACCTTGTGAGCATGTTCATAAACCAGTTTTGCTTACTAAAACAACATGTTTCGTAAAATCCAGGATACATTGGTTTTTTGGGTTAAATTTAGACGAGAAGAGGTCACTGTCTATCACCATCATTCAACTTCTTTTGCAATCGTAGTAACATTTAATCGAGCGTTCAAATTGTGTTGCGTCAGAATAAAATGTTAACTATATCTCACATCTCCACTTTTCACAAAAGTTATTCATAGTGTTCATGTTGAGTAAAAATGAAGTGGAGGAACAAAACGCAGGAGACAAGTAATAGAAAAGCAACAATATTTTAAACCATTCATTATCACCGTTGGGGGTAAGGGTTAAAACTAGAAATGCAGAAATACATGCTCGCATGTAGATGTTGAGGCTAGAAATCAGGAAATTTATACCTTACATGAACAACTGTTCATGTGATCTTTTAAGCATTAACATGAGCATTTTGAAGCAAGCAACGAACTCAAAAAATGAGATTTGATTCTTGATGAATTTTGTAATGCAACGAGTCATTTCAGTTTTTCTCTTAAAATACTCATTTTTGATGTCATTTCAAGAGCACGCTTGCTGCTTAGCTGTAATATCAAAAATATACTTGTGAAACAGTATAACCCCTTTACAAGTTAGAAGGTTTTATTCTTAACAATTCTTAGCGTGTTGATCTCAGAAACATATGCATCAATTTTTGAAAGCAATATTATTTTGCCTCAAGTTATTGTCAAAGGGCATGCTCTCCATGCTACATGTAAGCATATGAGGATGTGATTCACATACAAACCATTTTTATCTACAATTCACGCCACGGAACATTGGTTAAAAAGAAAACGAATGAATAACTTTAACAGGGAAAACATAATATAACATGTAGTAAATAGCACGTACTTACATATTCGAAAATACGGATATCATATCACATAAATAAGAATTACAAATGTATGAAGAAGGCGTGCAAGAATTCAAGTCAAATTAGAGGAGGTCTATTTTCCCCATTCGCTTTGGCTTCATTCATTTGTAGAAAAATATTCTGAAAATCGATGAGCAACGACTGACGTGAACGAAAAGTTTGGGTTTGCAACAATTTTTCAGTTTCCGTTGCCATTAGTGTAAACATACATATTTTGTTGCAAATATGAGACAAATTCTGAGTAAATATTACACTCAATTCACATTCATTTTTTTTATTGTGGAACGAAAGCGGCATCAGACTAGATATTGTTTCTCACCCGTCTGTCCCCATGTAATATTGATATTTTGTAATGTTTTTGTTAGGGTCGCGATAGAAAAACTTGAGCCTCAAGGCGAGCTCAATAATCTTTCGTAAGCTTTGACAATCTTTTTCTGAGACTCTTTCTTCCACTGTGTCTACGAATGCGGTGGAATGCAATCCATGAAGATATAATATGCAGTTGGTAAGACTAGTCTAAAGTCTAGCGTATTATATTTGTAAAAACAAGTGCATTTCCCTCTTTCTCCGTCTATTCTGTTTTCTGTTTCTCATCCCGTATCATTCACATCTGTATTTGTATTTATATATTTATACATACATTCTCTAAATACGAAAGGGGGAGAATGCCATAACTAAATCTAAATCCACGGAAAGTCTCAAAGGAGGACGGAGAGGAGAAAAAAGAGGAATAAAGAGAGACAGAGCAAAGATATCTAGAGAATATCAGGAAATACAGTGCGAGAGAGAGAGAGAGAAATTTTTGTCTCCTCCTTCAAGTCAAAGTCGCATCCCCGACCAGAAGAAACTAGATACAGAGAAAAAACACTGACAAAAACTTGGTTTTTTATACATGCATATAAAATACGAATGTGAGCAGAGTGAAGCTCACCAAAGCATGTCATAGGCTTTATGGAAAACCAGTAGCAGTGGAGGAGCAGAGGAGTAGAAATTGTGTTGTAAAAAGAGTGATGCGATGCTCAGATAGGAAAGGCATTACACATAATATCTAAAATGTATACACCGAACCCAGCAAGCCAAAGACCTAAGTAGTTGAAGATATGCAGTTTCTGTCTACTTATCTCAGTATGCATGCATATAATATTATCATACAAAATTATCTCTTCTTTCGTGACGCTTTTCCTTCCAGCTGTAAGCCAACAACGGTCGCGACACGATGTTAAAGTAGCACCGTGAGATACTGAATACAAATATTATGTGTGTGCACATAATAATACCTATACATACCTATACAAGACCTATGCTAAAATTGCATTGTTGCAATCGATACATTTTATATAAGGAGCATATTGACAATCACTTCAATACTTAAGCGACATCATCAGTCACAAAAAAGAAAATGGAAAGAAATGTTGAATGTATGTAAATTGCTTTTGTTTTGAAATTGATGTAAGATTGTTTTCTCGTAGCCAATAAGCATGTACAAGTAAGGTGTTTCGCTGTATTTAATACTTTTATGCTGAAAACCAACCAAATCCTACTTTTATATTTATCTAAAGAGTTGAGGCTTGACCCCTTGTGTAAAGTATCTTTGTGATTTTGTGAACTTAGGTGACAATTGGAGTTTGCATTACGCACGTATGTGTTTGTATGGTTATTGGCTTTACAAAAGAGTTGGGATGTTGATGAGTCGATGATGTGAAAGAAATGAAAGAGGGAGGAGGAGGAGGAGAGCAAACCCAAAGAGAGAGAGAGAGAAACCAAAAGTGAGTGAGATGACGATGAAAAAGGAACGGAAGAAGATTGCATTTTTTTCAAGGGGAAATAAGATTAGGCCCCGCATGTTCCGCCTTCCTTCTCTTTATGATACATACTTTTACACACTCGACTCCAAGAGGAACAACAAAACCATGTTATTATTTCATTATATTTGTACTGCAGTGAAAGAGAGGGTAGATGCAGGCATACCTCTAATAAAAAAGAAAAGCACAAGAAGAGAAATAGAGATAGGAAGAGGAAAACGTCTGTACTTGATTTTTTTCGAGAGAGATAGACTTGTTCCCCCTCGCCCTTTTAAGAATATGATGTGATGTATGTATGTTAAAAATATAGCTAGACAGTTCGGAGTCTCTTTTTTATTCACTAGTACTTTTTCAGAGTATAGTTGGCCTTATGATAATAATATTACAAGTTCTCGTATTTACGACATGTGATGTGATAGGTGAATTACAATGAGTGCATGCATAGAAACATTTTTCTACCCTGATATTTCTCATTTTGCTGCTTGCGTCTCTTGATTGAGGTACAGGTGCCGGATGTGTTTTAGGATATAAATGACAAAAATATGGTCATGTACGATTCTGTCGAAGCCGAGAGAAAGAGAGAGTGGTAAAAATGCTTACTCTGAATTTATTCAGCTGATAAAAGAAAGCGGAATTCCTGAGCCTTCAGTTCTACACTTTTTTTCCTTTCTCTCTGAAAGGTTTTCGTCAACGAGACGAGAAGTTAGTCAAGAGAATTCATGCAAGTTTTAGGCTTGAATATAGAAGATTCTACAGAGTAAATATGTCATGAGTGTTTTTTCTCACAACAATGGAAAAAGTCACGAGTGATAGGCGCACATACATGCATACTTTTACAACATCAGCATCATGTTTTTCTTGACGACTTCACTTGCATTGTTGTGCGTTTGTCACGCCATCGGCGATCTAGATAATATATACATAGATAGACACATCCAAACAAAATAGTGTGCAACCGAGAGATAAATACATACACAAAGTAGAAACAGAACAAAAAACGACATTTCCAATGCTTTACATTGGGAATAGAGTTTTTTGGCGACCTCTTGAAGCTAAATGGTTTTATAAAACATATCATACATACTTTCATACACTTATTGGTGATTGATAATGAAAGAGATAAATATTGAATGCACTTGTCCTTCATAAAAAATCCTTTTCCTGAAAAAAAAAATGATGCTCATTCATTCATTACTTTTTATACAACTTGTAATCTCATTTGCCAGCCCAAAAGTGACTCCACGTAGTTAATCGGGAGATTGAGTGAGCAATATTACAAAACAGGCGATTGACTGGCGATGCTGCCTTTTGCTTTGTGTAAAATGTAGAGAATAGAACAATATATTATGAATTCCTTTTCCACGCTGAATGAACCGAAATGGTCGTGTGGTTCTTGTTGAGGATGGTGGTGATGGTGGCTCATACTACGGCTTACCGATTTTCACTCCGCTGTGACTGTGACTGACTGCTGCTGTTGCGTTGGAGCAGCAGCTATGGTTGATTTTCATACAGAAGTAATACCTTACCATATGGGAGATGAAGCGATGAAAGCATGTTTGTCTGACTGTTCTTGAATACTGACTCCACGCACATTTTACGATGAAATTATACTACGTTCGTACGTATTATACTTATTAGTTAAGTTACGTCCATGGTAGGAGTGATACACACACAGATGTCAAAAACAGAAGAGAGAGACGATGAAGAAACAGAAAATAACGTGAAAACGAATGGGGTGGAGTTCTAACAGCTGTGTGTCGAAGCAGTTTTCTCCGGGACCGACAAAACGACCATATCTATACATGAATGCGAGCCATGTCATAAAGTTAGTGGGATAGATGAATGTATGTACGTGGCATATAATATCCCTTGTTATCTCCACTTCTGTTGTCAAGGTCCTTTTTTATCTGAATGCCTCCAACTCCAGGGCATTTCATTGAATTGACGATAATAAAATAATGTAAAATCAAGTTTGGATTTCGGATGGAATATAAAAATGGGAGAAAATATACATGCACAAACATTAGTGGTTGTAAGTGGGTGTGTTTTGAACTTTTATTTTTTGGATTTTATATTTAGAAATAACAAAAGAATAGTTTGCTCACTGTTTTAACATGTTGTGAAGACACAGCAAGTACACAAATAACAATAAAATACAGAAAGGGCCTCAAGCCATGTTAGGGGCAACGAGAGAATCGAAACAAAGGGTTCGGAAAAGTAACTGTTTCAGTTTAATATCCGATCATTTAGCTATAACAACTTTTAATTCCGGATTTTACATCGATATGTCGTGTAGGATGCGCAAAAAATGAAATTTTTGAATGTTTCATCATCACTTCCTACAACATGCATAATCTGTTTGGTAAACGGAAAAAATTCAAGGATCATTATCTCTATTTCGTATTCCATATTTCATTCATGTCACCAAGAAGCCACACCTGAACCCGAACGGTGTAGTGGAAAGAATTTCTAAAATGAGCATAACATGAACCGGTAGAATATTTTTTTACCGTTTCGTGTTGTGATATCCTGTCAACATCCTGTGAGGAAAGTATGCACTTGTTCGTTTCAAAAAAGCATTGTTTCCTACCTTTCACCCTTTAGATTAGTTTAGTTGCTGGTCGAATAATTGTGTCATGAAAGGAATACTCCAAAAGGACAAAACAAATACAGGTTATCCCCAGCTAGCAAGCACGGTGCCAAAATATCACCCGGGTAAAGCAGACAGTTCGACAATAAATTGAATAGCTACTTCCAGCTATCAACTTGTCTCATTACTCATCCTTCCATTATGTATGTACCCAAAAAAATGAAAGCATATCACAAAAATAGAGGTTATCATTCATCTAATAATACATGGCATCATGTTTAACTCGGATAAATTATGAAATAAGGACAGGTAGCATCATCACACCACCACCACTTCTCTGCACGCATCACATCACCTACCTTCAACCTTTACATACTAATAATATGTAATTCTGATGACGAGACATGAAAAAATAGGGGGAAGACCTTTCATTTCTCGGTACATCATGTTATCTACCTTTCACAAAAGAGCGTAACTCTTTTTTTGTACCTGTCCCAGAGAAACAAAATTGTCCTCCACACCACATCAGCCAACCAAACTACATTTTGATCAGAGCAGGTACATAATCCACGAAAGAGTGCATGTGACAGTGTCACTACCACACCACACCATTCAAACAAAAAACTAGCTGGTCCCAATATCCATCCCGTGTACAAACTGCATTGCATTCCTAATGTTGTTTGAGACAAGAGAGCGTGTGAAAGAAAAAACCGATGCGATTAATCCTTTCCTGCCTCTTCCTACTCCTCCTCTTCTTGATATGTTATCCCAAATGCAAATACTGTTCGGGCTGACAATATCATGCTGGGTTAGAGGAAACGTGTGCCATCATCAGCTCACAATTTATTTATAAAAGCTCCTTTTTTCAATTTTTCTCCCTTCTATATCATCTATAGGCAGATGACTGATATTAACCTATGTATTGCATATTGAAATAGTGAGCATATATATCCATTTTTTAAAACACCGCTGCAACTCATCAAATAACTCGGAAAGGTATTTCACGTCCAGTAAAAGGTAGTTGAACTGAATGAGCAAACATGAGCCGTGAATTTAAACAAGATTTGACTCAGACTAAATGGAGTCCATTTCATTGGATTCAAGTACATTTGCATGGTCAGTTTGGTCTCATTTGGAAGAAAAGAAATGCATTGAATTTATATCGGCAACTCTTTGGCCCTTCTCCTTTAAATGCATAAGCGCATATAAATGCACATGAGTTATATACATTATGCAAATACTACTTCAAGTGGGATTGGATGGGTTTGGTATTGGTTTACACCAAACTATTTATGTATGTATGTATGCATATGATATTGCCGAAACCACCAAAGGATTTACCGATTCTTCGGGCGGAAAATGGACTTATTTTGCTTTAAAAAAAGCAATGGATGGAGGAAAATTGATGTAAGAATTGGCAGGGGGTCTGGACTCTTGGGATGCTAAACTGTTTCGGAACTTTCGAATATTTATAGGGGAAAAGTATCCTTTTCTTCCCTTTAATAGCTTAAGAATTCAATTTTTCTTCGCTCTCTCCATTTTCTTATTCTTTCCTCATAAAACCTCTCCCTGCTGACCATTTGGTGACCGGCTACCCTTTTGAGGTTAGAAATCTCGTGGATATCCATTAGATTTATCTTTTCTGCGTGAGCACATGTAAAAACCACTGGAAGACAAACTAACCCTGTTGAGGAACTCAATTCAACTGATCATTATTAGGTAACCGATCACTTCAAAGTGAACAGAGCAAGAAAAAGGGAAAAACAAAGTTTGGATCGGAATCATCACCATCATCTACATGGACCTTCCACGTGAAATACATACATACTTCATCAGTGTTTTTGATAAATGAACCAGTAAATGACTCTGTAGCGGTCTCAATATCTTTTACTGTCATTTGAAAGCATCATTAATTACTCACATGTTGTTGAGCATCGCAGAGAGCGCTTAGGTTTCTGAGAAAATAAGGTAAAACCTGGATTTCTAAAATGTGCGTTTTCATCTCACAAAAAACAAGGTTTTCCGTCCAGGTGAAATTTCGTGCAGAAGGTTTTTAAGGTATCCAACATCTAAGAGTTGGGTGGCAAACATTAGTTCAGTTAATCCACAAAAAGCCAATGTTCTAATGAAACGAGCAATTTTTTGTCGTTTGATGGAGAAAAACAATAATCATATCAACAATTCAGATCACGTAGGTCGTTTGTATATATTTTGGATTTAAAACCACCAAAACGCAGCAATTCATCAAAAGAGGCTACCTCTAAATTGCCTAACAATATAATTTCAGAAAAATAGTAGCAAACAGTTTTTCTTTGTTATTTCTCCTTGTTTTACCTGATGGGGAAGTTGGTTGTTCTGAAAGTGGGAAATTGTGGTCGTTTCTGTAGGTCTTGGCTTGGGTAACGTTGGTAGTGTTGTTTTCATCTTGACTTGAGAGCATTTAGCGAAATGAGAACATATGGAGTTGGAGAGAGGAGTAGATGAGATGAGGTGGTGGAGCACAGAGAGGCGGTAAGAAGAGCGAGAGTAAAGTGTGTGAATGAACATAATTTTCTTGTGTAGCTCATAAATGTTCATTTATTAACAAGGTCCATAATGGGGTTTTCTTTTTCTTTGAGAGAGAAGCTCTTCTCGTATTTGCTTATTAACTACAGATACTTTTTGGTTTGGTTTTAGATCTTTTGGTATTCAAGTCAGGGCATCTCTAGAGAAGCTAAAAAAAAGTGTTAGGGCTACATGCATATGATCACATTATGAAAAAGGTACTTTTTAATAGTCCGCAAGTTAAGTAACCCCTTTCGGTTTTATTTTTTTGTCTACTTCACCATTTTATTACGGTTTTCAAGAAAACTACTTCCAGCCAGCTTCCTATGTTTGATACCTATACGGAGATTTTATACGAATCGCAAAATGTCTAATAGCTGATGTTTCAAATAAGAAGAGTGAATGTCAGCTATTGTTGAATATATTGTAAATTTGCAAATATGTTACACAATTACAAAAAATCTCACCAAGGTGAGAGTCTTCTGTCATTTTTACGAAAACTAGTAAAAACTATTTTTATTAACCATAAACGATGACTTTGTAACACATGAGCTCAAGCCGTACCCAACCCGGGTCCAGCTTGTCTGCAGAAAAGTTTAGTCTTTTCCAGGTATACCACGTCACATTGTACCATTTGTACCCAAATGCCATATGGCAAGCTGGTAAACAATTTTCGTTAAAAGCTCTAATCGGAATTAGGTACAGTTTGTCGATTTATACAATTGCTATTCTCAGCAGTAATGGTTTGTCCATGCAAAACAAATTATCCATTATGAACTTGCGTGTGCCCTAACCACACATTTTCAGAGAAGAAAACGATGATTCGTTTGATGGGGATGGCAAGCCAAACCGATTATGGTGATGGTGTGTAATGCTAAGTCTGAGCAAAGGTCTCATCTCACAAATTCTCATCTTTTTTATTTTCCATATACTATCCCACATTTTCCCCAACCTCCAAACACGAAATGCCATTACATGTCATGTTCTCCAAAACTATTTTTTCGTTCTTATGTACCGCCGTGCGAATTTATGGATGTACTGTCGTTAAAATATGTTTAACGATTGCCCAGGTGCGAGCACACGCTTTTAAAATAAAGACCACCAATGTCATAGGTCAACTTTTCATTATCTTTCCTTCTCCTCATCTCAACCTTTTTTATTTCTTCTCCTTTTTATTTCCCTTTTGCATTCCTAGGGAAAAATGAGAATTTTTTAAGCCTTCTCGTTCTTCCATCTATTTCGGTTCGGAACTCACTGAAGCAAAAACGGTTTTCTAAGAATATCTATCCCTGAAACAGATACATACACATACCAAGCAGGTATGTACATTTAGTTGATCATCTTATGATGAGTGTTTATGAGTGGAAGGTTATAGTTTGAGCATGTCATTACGGCTCCTTTTTAACATTTTACCCTAACACTAACCATCAAAGAGGCAGACCTGGAACCTACTCGAGTGATATGCAATACTCAGTTCGTAACGACATGTGAAATGTTTTTTGAAAACGGAATTTAGTGCTCACATATTTGTCAAATCACTTGTTTATTACGTTTCTCTCACGCATAACAATTTGAGTTTTTGTATGCATGCGATACATTGATTGTAATTCTAAGCCCCATGAATATTTACTTGTCTCATTGAACTCCATAACAAAAGGTTGAAGTTTTGTAAGGATGGATGTAAAAGGTATTCTTGTATTGATTACAGCCCCTTAGTATTAGCTCCTTTAAAATCGATTATCCCAACCAATTGATGGAGTCTTTTGAAACTTTAGTGGCAGAGAAGAAAGCGACAAATAACTGTTGCAGATTTTGTTTTAGAGTTTACGGGTGTTTGAAATCGCACACAATACAATAGGACCTTGTAAAGCAATATGATACGATGCACGGTAAAATGACGATATGGTAATGGCAATCTACCACCATGGAATCAGATGCAGAATGCACACCATCCGCATCGTCTTTACTTATCGTCGCATAATTTCTAGACAAAATAGTTTGCATAGTATGCTCTTCCTCTACTGTGCAGTAAGCGTTACGAGCACGTTTTCAACATAAAAATTATCCCATTACATGTGTAATCTGCCATGGTATGAAATAACTGTGACGAATCATTGCATATACCGTTCAAATGAGGGAATACGGCACAAAAACTATGAGCATATACCATCCCTTGTAACATGAAACGTGCGTATTTTTTCATGAATTTAAATTAGAAACATGGTAATGTAATGTAGATGGGATATAAAAAAGCAATAATGGGCAAGTGTAATATTGACAGTAATTCACATCTCGGACCAACTTATCCGATTTTAATGGAATGCCAAAAGCCAGAAAGTATCCACTTACAGAAAAAATATGCAATTCTTATCTTTTGAGGTTGAATTTGACCAATGCCATTAAAAATTCCACCGTGTTGTTAAAGTGTATGTTAAGTGGCCATTTAGTAAATGAGTGAAGGTCGCATTTTTGTCAAAATTGCGTTTTGTTCTCACCTACAAATCTTAAAATGACCTTCATCACTTTTATGATGATGGCATGATATAAACAACTCAAATTTTATTCAAATGGTCACATTATTTCAATGAGCCCCATGATGATGCTGATGATTCTACGTTTTAAGGGAAAACAAAAGGAAAGTCACAACACAATATGGGACGGCTTTTGCTTCGGGTAAGAATTGAATAATAATATGTA
This sequence comes from Orchesella cincta, assembly GCA_001718145.1. Taxonomy (NCBI): domain Eukaryota; kingdom Metazoa; phylum Arthropoda; class Collembola; order Entomobryomorpha; family Orchesellidae; genus Orchesella; species Orchesella cincta. Next base: position 32,555 of record LJIJ01000219.1, on the reverse strand, counting down.
TTTAGCTCACGTGGTGTTTAAGGTGTTAATAATAGTTATGAAACAGTGAGTACACCACCAAACAAAGCATCCCAGCAGCAGCACCAACAACAGCAGTATCCCAGCACTGCCATTTTAACTTTTATGGGATCGTTTCCAGCACGGTTAAACTTTATGACTATATATGGAACTTTTTGAAGAAACTGTTGAATTTGTTTTAAGCAGAGAGAGAGTACATATACGGCATGATGGTCTAGCAGCAGCATCAAAAGTGGTAGTCAGTCAGTCATCAAGAAATCTTGCTGAGAGTGGTGATGCAGCAGCTACCACTCACTTTTCTTCACTTCTTTCCCATCAAAACGAGAATGACCACATGGCACATTTAAAACAACATATCAGGAGCGGATTATGGTTTGTTAAGGTTCTTCATTCTCCCATTGCATGTTGCGCCATGGAAGTCATAAGGCATCAGTCTTGTGAAATAGTTTCTCCTTCTGATCTGATGAGAAATGGAAGCTGGTTACTTGTAGCTTTAAAAGGCACTTTCGCCACATGCATGCTTCCATCAGCTGCTATGCACAATTGAGAAGAGAGATGGTAACACAGTGGGCAAAATGAGGTTTCTTAGTCCGTTTCTACTTTTATAATAATGGTCGTCATGATTATTTACCAGTCATTACATTAGATATGAGAGTATATTTTTACCTACTTGTCGTCAGGTATAAGAGAGCGCTGCTCATGTGTTAAAGGGGAGCAAGAAGCATTCCTACCAAAAATGGTTTGTTTGGTTACAATGATTACGCCAGAAAAACCTTGAGGGGGTCCTCCAACAACATTACACATGGAGCTCTCATTCTTACGATTTTAAACTAGAATTTGAAAAATCACGAATCACTCATTGTTTGTATACCACATAGCATCAAGATTGGGGAGCAGGAATGATGCAAAACGAATTCATTTATGATGATAGTATTGAATGCATTAAAAAGGGCTTCTTGCTAGGGGAAACATTAAGCAGCGCGGCCGTTACTTTTTTTGCTTTGGAAGACTCCTTCCTTCACAGCATCTCAGAAGAACAGGGTGTTTTTCCTTGTAACCTGGCTGGACAAAAGTGTAGCAGTAGTGGCATGGTATGGTAGCCAGCCATGCACCCCATGAATATGTGGTTGTCCAGGGCGGCTTCCAGGTCGAATTCCAGGGGTCCATCGTTCTTCCCAACGTGAAAAGTGCCTCGACTTGCAGCCATCAACAACATGCCCACTGAACGTATCTGTTTTATGATGTCGACTTGAAATCGGCCCCCTTTCTTTGCCGCCGTTGTCAGCTCGTTTTGATAAGTTTAAGAGCTTGAGTCCAGCTAACCTCCTTATAATAATAACCGGCTCTCTGGGGAGACATGGACATATTTTATAGAGGTGTGGTGTGACTGAAGAAATATGGCAGTTGTTTTTTTTATTGTGGTGCAGTTTTTAGTGACAACAAAGTCAAATGGTAAACATTAAGCTGATGTTGGTGTCGCAAATTACACAATCTGAATAACTATAGGCACGCAAAAAAGGTACAAGTATTTTTAAATGTTTACAGGTGGATGGATTTCAGTTGGGATTTTGGTTACAAAATGAGGTTGCTGATTTATTGACTAAAAATTGCATGCAACTATTAAATGTGGAGTTAACATATCTTAACATAAATTATGATGACTTATGAGTCATGCAAAACTTCAACTGAGGAGAAAATCACGAAGAGGAGAGCAACATTGGGTTGCGACGCCACAATGTGTGGGTACGAGCATCACAATCACGGTGCAAGGTAGTTGTCAAGATTATGAAATGAAGATAGAATATGACAGAGCCAGAAACTGGTTTTGCCAGAGTTTGATTTGATTTGCTTCTCGAGCGATTGTTTATGAAGGTATTGCTTTGCTAGTGTTGTTGGTGATGTGATGATGATGCTGGTACAGCACACATACATGTTATTATGTAGTTTCGAGCATAAAATAATATGTTTATATGCTTGCAAGATTTCAATGGAGAGACCTCCTCGATTTTGACTCATTTGAGGGCGGAAAATAAATAAAATGGAGAATAACCCTTTTTCGTTCAAAATTCAAATATAACGCTGAGCATTCAACCTTTACAACTAAATGGGGCTTGGAGTTACCGTCTGTCCTTGTCAGAAGAGCCAGCACTTCTCACTGTCAGGAAGGGGCAAAGATCTCCGACTTTGTCATTTTATAAAATTTTTGAGCAAAAGGAAGGGCGGAAGAGCCAACTGACTGAGCCAGAGTCAGCCAGGATGGATAAAAAGCTGCGAGAGAGGAGAGAGGTTGATGATGAGTGTTGAAAAGAGTTGAAGAACCATTACTTTGTAATCCAATTGTTTCCAGGCGGATCGTAAGCCCCTGCAGAGATGAACATACGGGTTTCACAGTCACTACCGCACACCTAGGGCACCATCATCATATTGTTCTTCATGCAGAGAGCTAGGCACAACCTGTTACTCAACTAAAAAAGATCATTTGTTTCAACTCCGTTATTTGCACCATAATCTGAACTAAAAATTTTGTATTATTATGCACAAAGGAAAGTTGGGTTGAAGTGCTGTAACAACTCGAGACATACTTAGCATCTCACTCGTCCATATTAAATGCTAATCGTTTCCATTTTTCAGTCAATTCCATACATTTCCCTTCATCACATCAGAGCACCCGCATTCAAGGAGGTAAAGGGTACACGGAGCATTCCGCTTAACGATAATCGCGTACCCAGAAGAACTCTCGTCCATATCCAGTAATTTATTCAGAACTACTCTCACAACATAACTTTGTAACTTGTTGGCCATTTTAAGTTAACCTAATTTTTCTTAAAAACCAACCCCGTGTTTCATTCAAATGCACAATGTGCTTGAGTACCTTTTAAGTGTTGCCGAGGGCATTTTCTGTTTTCCAAATTTGATTTTCTTCCACGGCAGCCGTTTCCCTTTCTCGTTTAAAATGGCAAATGGTTAAAACGACTTTTAGAAAATTTGCTTGCAAATTAGAGTTTCCTTTTCATAATCATATTGTAAGTTTACAATACACAGTAATCAGCATGTCATTACTTGAGGATGACTCTTTTCCAAAACCTTTTTACCAGATAATAAAATGTGGAGGGGTCTTACTCCTTCTCTCTTGTTGAATCCGATGATTAATCGAAATCTCATTCAGTTCACCATTGTAGCCCGTTCGTCACACGCAAAAGTCATGGTTAATTCATACATTCGTCTTCCCTAATCCCTTTGACTGTTCGGTTTACAATACATATGCTCTCGTCTGGTCCGGAGAGAGTTTTCTGGTTGACGATACTATTCATTTCTAGCAAAAAATAATGTGTGCATATATATTTTATGACGTTGACAACGAGCATCAATGCGTATGTTGCAGTTTTGAACTCTTACTAAACTTGTCTCAGGCAGTTGTCCCTGTGCTGTGCGTGTGTGTGTCCCCACAGTTGTGTGCTCTGAGCCCAAAGAAATCGTCGAGTTAAGCTTTAACATGAATATAATATGTTTAACTATTCATTCACTCGTAATATTCATTCATTCATGTAGTTCACAAAATTACAAGATTTCACCCCCGAATCTACTTATTGTGGAGCTTCGTCGACGACGACGACGCTTGCTATATGTCAGATACATAATGTTGTATCAACTTTCGACCCTGGAGGGTCTCAACAAGGATGGAAAAGAGGAAAAATATGTGTGAGCTAACCGAGCTTCCCAATTCAGGAAGAGGCTGATATCGGATCTATCATTCATTCATAGAATTTTATACAATGCAGTGTGCACTATGCGTGTTATCCGATGTCTCCTGATGCAACGAAACGGGACGATGCGATATTGCACCGCACCGAATGCAAAATTATGAAGGGTCCCAGAAGTGCGGAGCAAACGGAGGGTTGTTTCGTGTCTCGTAGGCAGTGCAGCACCCATTATTTCATGAACGAGTAAATGGAACTAATATGAAATATGTCTGTATACTATTTAACTACATAAACGCACATTGTTCGCGTTCAAACCAAGCCTCTGCAATCAGTCAGACGAGACCACTATTCGTTTCATTACATGTTATGATTGTTAATTATGTAATTTCAGACCGGTAATTAATAATTCATTAGTTTTACCAACTGTACCAATGCACGGTGACATAAAACCCTTTGAACGGACACTGAGTGGGTTCGTGAAGACACGGAATTCGTAAGGATTGCTGATTGATGCTACCCACTGATCCAGAACTGCTCACCTTCAAGTTTTACTTCCGAAAAAAGGAGCTGTCGTTCCCCCCATATTTCATGTAGGTTCATTCATTCCTATTTTGATTACAAATTAGTATTCCTTTTTTTCAAAAAATGCTTCAAACCCAAATTTATATGCAGTTGATGTACCACCCAATTTTTGCTGAGCTCAAATCAGATATTCATAGTAACGGCGTCTCACCATTCATATAAAAATCTAAGATTGCGAGAATAGAACGATATGATGGCCTTAAATCATCATAACTATGAAAAGATTAGGTAGATACATATTTATATGCACATTAAGTATTTGATACGCTCCTGAATCTTCGTCGTTTGATGTCGCTCCATTGTCGTTGTTCTGGATCCCCTCTTTGCTTTTGTGATTTTCTATCTGGATCTATGGAGGGAGGGATTGAAGATTGAATGCATTCTAGATAAGAGGACAAGGAGGACAAGTCAATGTTATTTCATTCCTTAATCAGGTTACGCAGTAATCTCCTGGAGCATTTCCTGAAACTGAGTTTGATGTCGCGTAATACGTACATTTGATATATATTTATAGACAAAAACAGTGAACTCCTATCCGCATTACATATTATGATTTTTATGTGCATCGACTCCAACCTTGTGTATCCTTCGTTTCACTGCTCCCAGCTTTCTTTACCACATATCACCCTCGAGCAGTAAAAGTTAAAGGGGATTTCTCCTGCACATGCCATTTCCTTGTATTTGTATGTATATGATACACAATGGATGGGTTGGGTGGTGAATCGCTCCCATTATCAAACTTCAGGATCACATTCCATGAAGCATAACTGTCATATCTCATGAAAACACGCAACCCATCCGAACAGGAACTTATAAGTAATGTATGTTGCGACCTGCTTTACATTCAACCATAAAATACTTCCTTCTTTGCTCGTTTTTTTTCTGCATTTTGTTCAGTAACGCTATATTATTATCACAACTCTGTATCATTTTGTTTTTCAGCCCGAGAAACGAAATGGCAAAAAGCATCTTGGAAAATGACATTTCTTCTCCAAGCTCCCGATAACTATAACTGATGAATTGCGTGATAATGGCAAAAGAAATCGTAGTTTTGACATATTGAATCGTTTGGAGTTGAAAAATTTGGATTTTTTTTCTTTTGGAATACTGGAGCTTTGTCTCTTTTGATGATGAGGACGATAACATCCCATTTCAGTGGCATGAATATTCTCCCATTTTTCTACTAGAATGGCCATTGAGATGACACTTACAGCTGGCTGACATACGCTGAAGTAAATGAAGGACTGTTTCTCTTGACACAAGTAAACACCCAGGCGATTTCTCGAGACACTTTGATAAAGCTCCCGTCATTACAACTTTTCCATGTACTTTCTCAAAGATATTATGACAAGAAAGTTTCTGAGCAAGGTTTACAGTGTTTCAGGAAACTTGGTCAAAGTTTAGGTAGTGGAGCACATGCATGTCGTGTTACTCACTGCTACTCCCGGTTAAAATGATGCATGTGATTTGGACAATGACCCGGGAAACGTTGATCAGTCGTAACAATAATATGAGTATCTGACAGTCTGCTGTGCTGCTGGTGCCATTCATGTTACATTAAACTGCATGCTGCTCCAAAGCTCCTCTGTCATTTCATGGAAATGGCTGGATTACTACTGCATAAGTAATAGGGCAAAAGTCCAACAGATCACAGGGAGCGCAGAGCAGACAGGGAAGGAGAGAGCAAAGAGCAATGACAAACAAAGGGCCTAGTTGCACGCGATCTTTTCAACTATCGCGTGCAAATCCATCAATTTTTCTAAGGGAAAGTGTGTACATTGTACAACTACATATTTTTTGAAAAGGAAACATTTGTATAAGTTCTCAGCATGAGATGTACACCTTCTTAGTTGCTCGTTCATCCAGAACGAGAAAGAGAAAAAGTGGAATTTGAGAGAAGTTGAAAAATATAGACGGAGAGTGGTATTGAGAGAGAAAGCAATGTTGACACAGTTTTATGTATGTTTCGTCCATGAATATTGTAACATGTCTTTCTGTCGCTAAAAAACTTTTTTCTCTTTCTTTCAGCCCATGATTAAACGATGAACGAAGGAGTAAAAACCAGCAGGAGGAATACGAAAAAATATTCTCCACTGGAAACTTTTGGAAGCACACGTTGTGAGCCAAGAACTGCAGTTCTCTCCTTCATATCGTGGAACCAGTCTTGCTGGAGTAGTAGTTTAGTTTAAGATAACAAAATGTGCATGATTAAGGAGGTTACAAACAATGTGAATCAGTATGCTTCCAGGCATAATGCAGCCATGAAGTTCTATGCAAACTTCAGCACGAGATCTAAACAGAACATGCCTACTTAGCAAACACCCCTTCAATTGTCCAGTAAAGTAAGATGGCGGAATAAAATATACGGCAGCAGCAGCATTGCTATGTCACCTCTCTTCTTCCCGTTTCATGCATGAGCATTTTTTCGGACTTGGGAAACTGTGAATCTATTAGAAGTTGTAATGTGAATATTTTTCTAAACTTGTGCATATACACATGTACGTAGAATGAAGTGTATGTATGCATCCAGACACACGTGCCTGCATGTAATTCTCAATTTACAGGAAAATCCTTTTGGTTTAGAAAACTGCGTTCCATAAACTTGTGTGAAATCGGATGGGCGTGTAGAATACGTATACCTATATTAAAATATTATGCATACACATTATACGTATGTATATTATGTTCGCTCAGTCGTCGTCACGTCGGGTCGGGTCCTGCCTGTTTCTTCACGTTACATAACGTGTACAACACTACAGGCAACTTTGAGTGATCACCAGTGGACAACCCTAGGCTTTGTAATCAAAGATATCGGTTTAATCAACCCCTTTCATTCAACAACAGAGAGAACATGTAGATCAAGAACAATTTTTTTTATCTCGAAACTGCTTCTACCCTACAAATTCTGGAAGTATGAACGTACGACAACCAAGAGTTTTTCAGCAAGTGAGCCAACACAAGCACGCATTTTTAAGGGGCAATGTCAGAAATACGCTCAAGTACACGAAGAACATGTACTTAATAGCAGCACAATGTAATCCATCATTTGTTCATTGTTCAACGCTCCGCTAATGTTTTACAATTGGTGTTTCTCATGTTTTTGACAGCTCTCCTCTCCTTCAGTATTCGTGGCTGCGAAAACCTGCTTTGCCTCCAATCCAAATACGTTCTGGTCTGGTTAGTTGGTCACTGTCCATTTTGGTCATTACTAAATTGAGTCTAGAAAACCAATAGATTAGCTAATAGACGTCATTTCTTAGCACGAATGTGAACCAAGTCGAACACGACTATGGTTACTCATAGCAAATGGTGGGGTTTATTTAAAAAAAATTAAAATTGTTTGGCACTCTTTTTTTTGAAAACTTGTGCCTCACTCGCCAGGTTTCTGATGCTGACTGTAAATTTTTGTATGTCCAACTTGGCTTTGAAGAAGTCAGCATCGGAAGATAAACTACTTCTGGATGATTTCTGTGCTAAAGCCGAGCTAGTGTAGTAGTCGTATCAGTGTTAGTTGTCAATCAAAATGGACCAACGGGCCATGAAAAGAGAAAGGGAACAAACGAAGGCGCAATACTAAAGTACTGCAGGGAGCAAAAGAGTTTGTCTTCTTCTGCTCTGACTGTTCTCAACACAATAGATCGAGTTGTGATAGAAAAGGAGTCTCGTTGAGTTGAGGGAAGGAGAAGAAAAAGAAGTGAGACGATGAGATGCATTGAGATTAATTTTCTTTTCTATGCAGAGTGAGACAAAAACATTCTTTAATTAACTCTGGAATGCTGACATCCTACGAGAAGAGTAAAAAAAGAAAAGAAGTTGGCCCAAGAAGTGTCTGTGGAAAGAAGAATAGAAGTAAAAAAGGAGTAGTGGAAGTAAAAGAATAAGTCTTTTTTCTCTTCCTTTTTCTACTTGCTGCCTGTTTCTACTCCTCAAAAGGGATGAAGCCTATTGCCGTTTTTGTTTGGGGCTGCTGCGCGTCTTTTGTGCTCTTTTGAAACTTTGCTTTTTGTATACTCAACTCTGTCTCTTCACATTTTTTCCTGTTTTACTATTCTTTTCCGTTTCTTAAGCATTAGTTGTGGCTTTGGCGTGTGTGGAGTGGAGCTGATGCATAATGCAGAGCTTCATGGAAATGTGAGCTACACCTTCCTGATTTGTGATGACGAGGATGACAAGAATGTCTGCATACGGAGTAGCATACATATAATCTACTTAACTTCAAAAAACTGTCTTTCTCCTTCCTGTCTTGTCTTCCTAAACTTCGCTTCTTTTTCCTTTTCAGGCATCAGTACCAATGAAAATCAGATATTTTGCAACTACATATCTGACAGTAGTGCGAAACATTTGTAGTCATGTTTTCGGACAAAAGACTCATCTCAAGTTTGGCCCATATCGTATTCGACCTACTGTAATTTTTTTTGGAAGTTACATACTCAAGTATTATAGTAGCCACGTTCCAAAAAATGGCCTCTTTCGCACATTTACTTGAAGTTGAGGCAATGAAAATATTTTAAAGAATAGCACATGATGTCCTACTTCACTTCCAGCGGAAGGAAGTACAATGACAGAGAAACCTGTCTATATTCCTGTATAAACCGGAATCGTATTTACATAGACTGTCTTTCAACTGGCGAATCAAACTTGAGAGGTTGAGCAATTTTGTAAACATTAAAAATGTGCCGTGTTCCCTGGTGAATACTGTACTCCTGTTTTCTCGACGTTGATGTCTACACACACTGACTAACAGTCATTCACATTCTCCCAGAATGCTTCCAGCAATGTATCCAGACTCATAAAATGGTTATTTCAAATGTGAATCATCAGAGAAGTAAAAAAAAGTATCGTATAAATTGTAATGAGTTTATTTTATATGCACATGCATATACATAAGTAATACAACAACTTTTTGTGACTTGAAGAGGAAAATGATGATGAGAATTATTCAAAGTGAAATGGAAGACTTCGTAAAAGATGATCTCCGTTCGGTATCTAGCTTATAACATAATATGCCTTGTTCTCTAGATTTGCTGCAGATACAGGATGAAGGATGCACTTTAGTAATTTGTAAAGTGAATGAGAGTGACTAGCTTATAACAATAACATTATGAAAAAATGAAACTTACTGTTATCATCATAGCCATCATCATCATCTCATTTAGTTCTTAGCCTGAAAAAAAAACTTGGTCTTACATTATACGCAATGCAAACTCTACCATGGGTTTTTTTTTACATTTGACAAGGAAGACGAAAACTTATTCTCTTCCTAACTCCAGGGAACTCGTATAAAATTCATGAAAAGCTGACTCACCATTTTCTCCATTTTGTAATAAAAACTCATGTTAACTTATTATTCATTTCTGGGTTGAGTGGAGAGCAAAGTGCAAGTTGGTACAGAGTATGAACTATTTTTTATTCACGCATTAACCAACCGTAATAGCAGCAAGATGATGATTATATATATGAATTGAAATCGGAACTGTTGAATTGCTGATTAGCCTTTAAGAAACAATTGACGGTGAATGAAAACCATTGGAGTTTTTTCAACTCTTCAAAAGAAACATGCACTTTGATCTATAACTTTGTATTCCTCGTCTTATTGATTTCTTTGTTTGGAGGAGGAAAAGGTTAGGTTCTGTTATGCTTTATTCCACTCCAAGCCATCTTGGTCATGTCACACAACACAACGTCGACGTCATAAACACAAAACGCACTTCAAGCTACAAGATTTCTCCCATTTTGCAGTAAACTACAGCAACCCGAATGCAGGTTGTGGTGGGTTTCATTGAAACACCAAGTTTTTTAGTTTTAGTAGGGCCAGGCAATACAGAGCAGTGAGGAGACGTCATGTACAGGAGTCGCGTGGTTTTTCCAGATCATTGATCTCGAAAATTGACCTTAACTACCAACAATAAATGTGCAAGTGTGTCTGTACCACACATAGACAATACATAATACTTTTGGCTAACTACCTTCCGTTTTTTGGGGTCTGGTTTGGATCACTTCCTACAGAAGACTCATTCATCGGCAAGTTGCAGCAGCTACAAAAAAAACTGTCACATAATGTTTGTAAATAAACCATGGGTATTGTAACATTAGAACCACACGCTGCACCCATTTCCAAAAAAAATATGACTAGTCATGTGGACAAACCTTTGCAAAAGTGATGAAGCAGGAAGCCATACAGATAAACACGCTTGATAAAATTAGAATTTGAAACTAAAAACAAAACCATAGGTGAAATAAATGAAGTGCAGCTAAGAATTTCACTTTCTGACATTTCAGTTGTCCGTATCGGTACCCTTTTCAAGGGAAACAACAGGCTTCTCACAATGCCCCAAACTTTCTTTGCTGGACAGAAAGCTCGATCGCATGCCAAAAAATTATGTTAGCCTCCCATTTCTCTGACCTTACTCAAGGCTCCCTCACTTCATCAACTTCATTTTCTTTTCCTCATGAAGGATGAACATTAGTATTAGATCCATTAAAAATTTAATGTTTCTCATATATATCTGTCGAGAATGTTTATGTACAAAGCTGGATACTTATTACCTTCGTAGTTCATACCCTTCGCCAGTTCCGAACTAGTGAGCAGTCCATTACATGCATCAATACGGAGTACTTTTTTTTACTCTCTCCACAAACTAGCAATTCTACACACTTTAAGTGCTTGTGTGTTGTATGTATGTAATTCCCCTGAAATAAATTTGCCACGAATTTCCACGGTCATAACGTTCAGAAAAAAAGAAAATTTTACGGTCCCTCTGCTATTGCCTTTTTATTACTTCAAAAAAATTCTATCCATCCAACCAACCTTGTCTAGCGCAGTGAACATTTTTTGTAGTTGTGTATTACAATTTATATACTCTATATTGCTAGCACGCTGTCACAGTTGATTCCACAGAGAATTGGTTTAGTAATGGAATACGTGTTGCAATGCATTGCTCCAATTAAATGTGTCTCCATTTATACCTTTGCTTAGTTTCCTGAAACATGGAATAGTTGTTTTTAAAACACATCTCTTCGATAAACTTTTCCTATCATCCGTAGATATATTTAAGGCTACTTATACAACAATTGAAGCACACTGTAAAAATAAATGTAACGCAACGATTCAAGTTAAAATGACTTAAAACTGAAACAAATACAAATATATACATTCATTTATCAGACTCATGTATTTATCACTCACTGAATGAAGTGTCCTCATGGAAGCAATTCTACGCAGGTAAATAAAAAATGACCCTTGTTCGCCCCAACCTAATACTCTGTTGTTTACAAGGATAAGTATGATGGCTTGCATTTAAAAGAGCGCATAAAATTCTTTGTGGATAAACTGAACCGTCACAAAAATCCAATTAATTTCAACTTTCAAATCCCAAACACATCATATCATGAAAGTATCCCACGAGTCATGCATTCAAAATATTTGTACAAGAATGGACAGGTGAGTTTTTCGTTGTTCTGCTGCTGCCGGTGCTGTAAATGTTTGCTGCGAAGTGAATCTATTTTCCTCTCATCTAATCACACACTGACTTGACTGACTGACTTTTCCCTGCATAATTTCCGATCTGTTGTGCTACGTTGTAGTAACTCAACCTCATCCCAAACTCTGCATTTGTATCTACCGTTGGAATTTAACGATTGGAATACGAATGAGAGTTTATTTGTACACATATCCATCCAAAAAAGTGATATGCAGTCACTGAATTGTCATGATACCCAAGACCTTTACAACTTTTTCTCCGGTGTTCAAACGTCCAAGGACTTGAATGAAGCTTAGAAGCATTGGTATAGGGGCGCAAGGGGTGTTCTTCGCTATCGCTGATATTTATGCACACACACTTACGTATAAGCATAAAGTTTAGGAAACATCATTTTTTATTTACACACTTATGACTTGTTCCACAAACACATCATGCGATACTAGTATCATCATAAGAGAGTTAGCTATTCTAGTATTGTGCTGATGGCTATACTTCTTCTTCATCAGATTCATATAATACCACTCTAAGCAAAAAAGCAGCAACAAAAGCATCGACATCATAGTCAACACATCACATCACACACGCAGACAAAACAGAGAAGGAAAACGCCGTGATGTGGCATGCCAAACATGACCCTGACTTTCCGAAACACTTCACTCAAGATTAATGGTCAAACTTTACCTTTCACTGTGCTCAAGAGCCATCAGCAACCAGACTGGACAAAAACCCTTTCTCACCACCACCACTATAAGAAACAAGTGCATAAGATAACACAACAACATAAAAACTGTAATATACTTCACCATGCAGAAAGATATTTATGTGTGTACATTTAGAATTATGCATTTTATGCTTGTGATGATGGGATATCTGCTCTCCGTGGTGTGGCGTGTATTGTGCTCTCCAAACTCCAACAGTCATTTCTTCACGTCGCGTTCCCGACCTCTGTGAATGAACTATCAAGCTGGGGAAGTCAAAAGATAGCGAGCGAGTGGGGCTTGGGGATGCACAATTGTACATATTTTTATAGTGATGGTCAGCAGCAAGTAAACGTTTTATTTTATTTTATACCAACATTTCCAATATCGTCATCCTCTCCAATGTGCTGCTGCTGCTGCTGTTGATGATCATCATCATCATCAGCAACTTTTTATCTAATACCATCTCAAACATCTCACTACGATATCTATCATTCCCATCTCTGATACATCGTTTATGTGTATGTAATATGTTCAACATTTCAAAATAAATGCATGCATAATAATAAAAACAGAGCTCACTCACATCCATTTCATTGTGACTATGAAACATGAAACAAATTGTACTTTTGACATATTACACATGCAAAGCTTGAATGTATCATCATAAACATTGATTTCCAAGTGGTGAGCCCATAACACGGGAGAGACGGAGAAAGAACATTTTTTTATTCTTGTTGCCACATAAAAATAAATCTGGACCACGCCATGAAGCTTTAAAGGTAATGCATGGACAACAGGGCTATTTTTCTATGTCGCAGAACAACAGGTTGTTTTTTTAGCTGATTGTGGGTGAATAAAGGAGAAGGGTGGTGGTTGGTGGTGGTCGACACAAAAGTCATTCTTTATCCATAACTCAAGAAAAAGGTGTGATTCCATTGATTTCGCATTTTACACGCTGTACAGATGTAAAACGACATGTAATAATAATCATAACAAGTGAATAGAAAAAAGGGAGGCAAGAAAATCGAGAGTTATGAAATGAAAATTCCCAGAAGTTCCATTACTCTCCTTTCACATAATGATGTTGCTGTTGGTCAAGTGATCTCTCTGTTGACAACTTCCAATGAAGTCGGTCAACAGGTCAGTTTTTCCAGAGAGCCTTTTTTAAATAAATGATGATGAACTTGCCATTGCTACATTTTTAAGCAGCATTAACCTACGTTTTCCCCTAGTTACCTGTAAGCGCAAATACATTATGCATCATTACACGCGAACAAAGGGCAAGGCAAGGATACAGATTTTAAAGTAGTTTTTACGGATGCATTAACTGTAGCTGGAGGGAAGCACATTTGTTAAATGTGCATGAGGGGCGTACTGACATTTCAGTTTCATTACATTTTGCATCCTTCTCCACAACCAAACCATCCAGTCAAGCCTTTCAAAGGATTCGTTTAGTCCATTTAGCTTAAACTTAAACAGCTCTTGGACTCTGTGCTAAATTGCTTTTTACAGAGCATCTCACACTTCTCCACTCTTACGAGGTAGAACGCCGTTGGCAAAAAAGTGAAAAAGATGAAAAATGTCTTGAGGTGAGACCAGACTGATGGATGTGAAAAACAATGTTGGAGCTAAACGTATTATTGTCATTTTTTCACCGTTTCACACTATCATTGTCGAGGGTTTAGGGAGTAACGAGGTTCCCTATTTACTCTCACTTACACAGCCAACTACTAGTCTGTGTGTTGGAATAATGAATTGAGCAATTTTTTTTGCAATTAACACTTTACAACTAACTGCGAGTGGCGAGTAAGCTATTAGAGTTTTTTTTATTTCTCAGCAGCAGTATGTATCAACTGTGCTCTCAATTTTACTACCGTGGCGAGTTTTCGACGCTTGCTGAGTTAAATTGAAACCACAATGTTATTGCACCTTTTTTAGAATTCCGTATTTTATCTGTTGCTTTCATACATCATTCTGTTCTAAAGGTGAAGTGAATGCATGTAGAAAGAAAAAAATAAATGGTTTTGAATTAAGAGTAAAATTCAGATGTAACCACATGAAGGTTATTACAATGTGCGTGCAGAGACCCCCACATACATGCCCAACTATTGAAATTGAGGAAAATGTAGAGAGCAACCAAAACTGTTTAATCCATGACGTTGATCCGTGTGGTCAATCACCGCGTGTCCAAGCGAATTGGCGTCACACAAATCAAACAACTCCGTTTTCTAATAATGCAGTGCTCCTCGGTTTATTGCGCTTTCTTGATATCCTTCTCTTCAGAGTAGTTTCTTATTTTCACAATGTATCTCTTGCAGAGTGAGTAGTAAATGGTGAAATCACATAGTGGTGCTTGTAATGACGATGCTGATGATGATGATGACCAGTAGTTCCTTACAAAGCGTCGGTCGTCCGTAGGAGTCAGAAGCATGACAAAATAAATCCCTTCCTTTTTTTGTGGAAGAATCAAGACAATGGACAAGATAAATGAGAAAATCCGGGAGTTCAATCGCTCCACTTTGTATCTCAAGGTGATTGAGCATGATTTAGCATAAATACAATTTTTTGAAAAGGCTACCTTTCCGCAAAGTTCTTGGAAGGTGGGCGCAGGCAAACTACTAGCAATAGTTTCAACTGAGATGTGGAGAGCAACACAGAGATGTTATTGTGTTCACTTGAGATTCTCGTACTTTTTCTGATTCAAGATTACTTGTCATGTTCCCAACTCCAATGGTACATTGATGTGATGTGATGATGATACTCAATCAGGAAACTTTAGGGCCATTTTTTAAATGCAGTACATATATTTTTTCTCTTTAGATTTGTTGACCATGATGATCACCATGTATCATGAACCACCATCGTTTTAATTTCTTGTAAGGTAACATTACGAAATAAAAAAATTGTAAGTGTACACAGACCCGTGTGTACGTGGATCATTGTATCATCATCATCATTACTATCAAGATCATCAATTTGAAAAAGAATTGGAGGTTTCAATACATTGTTGGAAATACCGACTCATCAATAGTATATATGTATGTGGTGCTGCATCTGCTACCAACAAAACTTAAAACGTATAAGATTTAGCTAACTCATGGTGCTTGATAATTTCACGGAGTGATTTTTTTCCTTTCGTTGGCTATCCTTCAGCTACATATTTTTTTTGTAAAATGCAGAGCAAGGCCGTTGTTCTAGTTGGTGCATCTAATTCAACATTATTTTTTATGTGAGCGTATCACAACACATCAGCATTGTTTCTACCAAGTCCCATCTATTTATTAAAATCAAACAGAATGTTTGTATTTTATATGAGAATGGGCATATTTTCGTCATGTGGATGGTGTGGATGGATGGGTGTCCGTGCGATAACTCAAACAAAAGCTAATCAATCAACTTCAAAGTTGGCATACTGATTGTTAGGTCAAGGGGACGAACCCTATTGATTTTCAGTTAAATCCGCGCACTTAATCAATATAATATAATTTTCATCATAGGACATCATACATAGGAACAAAATGTTCACAATGCCCCATCGAGACCAGCGCTAATTACAAATACCATTGTCGTGTAGAATTTGATAGTGAAGAGGGATTATGAAAATTAAGGAGGTACTGACAATTAAGGAGATAGTGACTTAAGGATATGTAATAGGAATAAGTACATTAAGAAATAAGTACATACGAGATAAGTGAAATAAGAGGTCGTGCATAAGGAGACTAAGTGACATTAAAGGAGGATAAGATAATAGAGGAGTTGATAATAAGGTTGATATGAAATTAGTTTAGTGTAATTAAGAGATAGTACAATTAGGAGAACGTACAATAAGAGGCTAATGTAATTGAGAGATACGGGAAATTGTTGATTACCTACGGCACAGCATTATGAAGATTGTCGGTGTAATTAATAGCAAAACGTTACAGACATAGATTTCTTGACCCTTGATGATTCCGACTTCAATTGTAGCCTCGAAAAACAAATAGATGATGGGATTTACAGTTTCTACCATTTACCGGAATGAGATCATTTAAAAAATATATTATTGGGGATGATGAGTTCAATCAGTGTGCGCATTTTAAATGTTTTCTCAAAAATGAGTAGACAATTGTAAAAGCATCGAACCTTGTTTCCCTATTTGAACAATATGGCTAGTCGTGTTGTTTTGGAAATCCATAAAAAGATCCAAAGTACGATATTATGATTACATGATGATGGCTTTTCTTCGTCACGATCCTGATCTTGTTTGATGAACTTGGTGAACTGTGGCTACTTACTGCCACTGACATCACATCACCTCATGCAAACTTGGCAACAGTAAGCTTCGTCGTGTCGTGTCAAGAACTTTGGAAATGCTGAAAGCAGTTGTGATGTTACATCACCCATCGCATATCATCTCATCATCCATTCAAAGTTAATCTTTTCAACGAGCGGATAAGTAAGCTGGCAATCCTATAATCATAACAATATATATTATAGCTGCATTGCACGGCAGTACCATTTCCAATAATTATTCGTGTACCAGTCCTCTCGCCGCAAAGGAAATCAAAGACGATGATAAATATTGAACTCAGTGGGGCATTCTTAGAAAAGTAACGATTATTTTGTGGTTAAAATGGCAACAAGGTAAATGAAGTGAATGGGATTTTTGTAAAACGGAAGAATGAACCAACCGAATTAACAATTCACAGACTCGCCATCATCACCAGCCCCATGATCTTCTTCAGTAGCACCGACACCGACGAGAGAGAGTGGAAAAACGAAAATTGTAAAATATGAAAGGGGGTGCCGTGCGATTGCCATTAAAATTTGAGCATAATATGCAATCATGTCATGTGTGCATATGAGTTGCATTACAACGCGTAAACCAAGATATTACATGCTGTACTTACTTATATTGAGAAAATATGCAGCATATCTGAAACCAATAACATTCCAAGTTTTACTATATGTGATATTGTGTATTGGTAAAGGTGAAGTGTGTAAAGATATATTTTTCTTGGGTTTAAAGGAGAAATGAACTTGGTTTGGTGCACAATGTTTTAAAAAACAGTCACCCAATGCGTTTATGTACATACATACCAATAAACAACAGGTTTAACATGAGTTTTATATAACACTAACGAATTCATGTTATTTTTCCGAATATAGTAGTTCTTGTTGGTGGTAGTGGTGGTGGTTGTAAGAGATACAGGGATAGATCAAGTCACGATTCTCAATAAGAATGCCTCATTTCTTCGAAGCGAGTCTTTGGTGTCCATATGGTAAAAAATCTATAATATTTTTTACTTCAAATTTGTGCTTAATATAAATTACTCATACTCATTCTCAAGTCAATGAGAACGTCCACCCCTTCACAAAATCTTTTTTTTTCAGTCGCAAGGAAATATTCGTTTTTGTTGAAATAGATACACATTGTTGCATGAAATCACAATCAGGTGGCAACTGCAATGGTTACGTGGTTTGGCTTGAGTGTTCTGGTAATGCCCATTTTAAAAATGTTTGACCTTTTTTTGAAAAATGGTATTGCTTTCCAAAAACGGAGGGTCGAAAGATATTTTGGTAATTTTCAACCCAAATTAGCTACCAATATGATCCCTTTTAAAGTATTTCATTGATTTAGGAGTCCACTCCAAAAGCAGGGAGTAGCATTCAATTCATCTAGGTATTTATGGCTTCGTCATGAGCACAATAATATGAGGAGTTTGCTGCTGTAATATTGACTATTGTACGAAAGTAGTCCATTACTTTCCTAGACAATGAGTCTCATATTGAGTTTGAAGCTAAAGTTTATTTTTGAAATCTAATTTCAAAAGGAGTTAAAAATATTGCTTGCCATGACTATAGGGAGATGCCGAAAGTATTCAAAACCTCATTTTATGAATGTTTGTTTTCTTGCACAACCAAATAAGTTACAAGCAAATCATGAATTTCAGAGTGGAAAAAGCAACTAGGTCGCTTCCTTTGATACAAAATTTGTTTCTAACTAAGGCACGTAAGCAAATATATTATGTTTTTTTAAATTGAAGGGAAATTGTAAGATTTCGCAAATTTTAATCGTACCATACACTCTACTACTTTTCCATGCATGCTTAATAGTCTGATGTGTGAGTGGGGAAGAGAATCCGCTCATCGTGGCAATTCACCACCGTTTAAAAAATTGATCATGCTGGCAAATAGTGACTTAAACTGCTACTTCGTAGTTCATTCTAGTCCAAGTTTTTCCAATTTGGGTAGTTTCATTTCCATACATTTATTTATTCAATATTATATTTTATATCAATTCAACAAAATAGTTAGGTTGTTTCGTATTCCAAGGTTAACAAGGTTGCTCAACTGTGACCCAACGTTCTATTTAATTTAATTCGAAGGAAAAATATAATATACTTTAAGACTGTGAATTGGCATTTGTCGTATTTAAAAATTGTTGCCCTTTTAAAATGACATTTTGTCATCGCTAAAACGAATTTCTGCCACCGGTAAATACCTTTCCGTGTTTGCCACACCGATATAGAATCGTAGAGAATGTTGCATACATTTTGAATGGAAATTACGGACAAGGAACAAAAAACAATTTCTTTTTCAGTGAGCAAAAAAAATCCAATTTTCAATCTGATGAAATATTCATTCGGCAAATGACACAATCTAGCACGCTGATATTAAAATTACATGTTTACATTCTCTACAACTACCGACAGTCATCAGAATCTATTGCCTTGAGAGTAAAAATGAACTGTGAAGAAAATAAATCCAGGAAAAAAAGCTTGCTAAATTACTTTATTCCGTTGTATTTTACGTCTTCCTTTTTCCATCCTAGGCAGACCACGTCAAACAGCAACAGTAAATAGCTTTGGCTTGGCTACGACAGGTAAGCAGTAAGGGAGAGATGAGCGCTTTGAAGCATGAAAGTAATTGTAAAATGATGGAAAGGGACCTCAGCATGTGCCACGTGTTGTGTTTCCATTTTTCAACCAGGTAACGTTACCTTACGACATATGTGTCGTCCATGGTGTTGTTGTCAACCATGGAAGTAAATAGAAAACAGCCATAAACCCTCTCATGAGGAGACATTCCATTTTGATATCTATCTTGGAGAAAAATGACACGAAATTGGCAATTTTCGATTAATATAAATTAGAATTTTTTTCACTTTCGTCTTCATAGGTGAGGGGCGTCTTACTCTTCGTTGTGTAGGTAGCAATACTGACTGAGAAAGGGATAGAAAAACAGGATAACTTTTTATGATAATCACAAAAGTAAACTTCGTTTACATGACGACTGTGGATCGAGGAAATTGAAAGCAGAAAATCACTTTCAAATTAATACGTTCAACATCGTCCTAAAACAACAAGTAATATCCTGCTCATCAAAATCCATATAGTCATATTCTAAGTAAATAAATGATGTCTGGCTGTGAGACAATCTTATCACTCATAAATACTCCAATACGATTGATTGCTACTTAAGAAAAGGAAGAAGACAAAAACTTATCAATCTGATATAATGTACTTTTGTAAGTATTAGTCTAAAACATTTGCCAACTTTTACGCAATAGCTGATCGAATACTAAATTTTAATTTTTCATTTCGTATTCCATTACTCCAGAGTACAATAACCTGCCAATTCCTTTTGTCGCCAGTCCTATTAACTCAATCGTTCAAGAACGGACATAACCTTCCTTCACTAAAAACAATCATCAAATCCTTATATAATATTTTGTATGACTCACTTACAAAATAAAAAAAAATCGATCTAAAATGGAAACCTTAAGTTAGCTTAAAATCGCATTAATTTTTGCATAAAAAATAACCCACATCAAATAAGCAATTTATATTGGTTCTTAGGTCCTGGAAAACTAATCGTAAGTTTTGGGTGAACAACAGAATGTCTCCATACCGTCATTTATGTAACTTTTGCCGGTTAAATAAACAAATATGTTATTTAGTGTTTCAATTCCGGAGGGAATGGTATCGGTTATTTTGAGTGCTAAACTCTCCTGTTTGCAATTACGCATCGTAATAAAAGAGCAAGTTATAGTAGCATCCGTCCATTTTTTCTTCTTCCTCTTTCCAAACCTGTCCATATGTAGCATTTTCACTCTTCATTCATCCACATCGTCATCCCCAGCCGAGTGAGAGAAACATTTGTTCCAAATTACATACATTGTATAAAAATTACCCAGCAGAATACAGATAGAAATGGAGAGAGGAAATTGTGCTCCCTTTTAAAAAACTTGTCGACAATAATGCCAATATTTTTGTGTACCGTCGCCCACATACAATGACAAGGATGATGACGCCGACGATGAATACATTGCCATTGCCTTACATTGAGTCCTTACAAACTCCCACAAAAAAACCTACATACGAACAAACTATTAAAATAAACAGGGGTAGACGTAAGTACAGAGGGGGAATTTATGTGTAAAAACGGCAATTTCCGTAAATTTACAGGGTAGCATTTTTGTGGTTAAGGGAGATGGCCAGAAAAGCAATAAATCTTAATTTTTGTGGTGCCTTACTCGCACTCTTCTCCACTAACTCCACTTACTCACTCACAGACAAATCCCTTTTTGTGTAAGAAAAACCAGGAAAACAGTGGAGAGCAAGACAGTAAAAACTTGATAGCATTACCGGCTTGAGCAATAAAGCAAAATAAGTCTGTCCTTATGTATATCATTAGATTACGCAAAATCACAGACAGAAACGTAGGATAAATACTACCCTTACACTACTTTTTTATGTAATAAGGGCTCTTTTCATGACCTATGGCGAAAAACTGACTTCTGCGTTATTGTATCTAGGAAAGAAAACGACCATCAAAGTTCAAACTGGACAAGGTACAACTCCCATAATAGTGTGAGTAAGTAATCAAATTCATCTTCATGAAACAAAGAAGCGGAACGGTGAGCAGCTTCCAGAAACCTAGTGTTTGACCAGCATACCCAGAAATTTTCTTTACAAAGTCATAAAACACAATCATCATGATATACAGACATACACGCAAGAAGTAGCTCTGATACAGAAGCTAAGTATTTGTTAGTAGCTCGTATATATACTAGCAATTATTTCCCCCATTATGACAAGATTAGCTGACACAGATTATTCATAACGAAACTCACATGATAATCTCACGTACCTATTTTATAAAGAAGCTCCACTTCTTAATTGTATTACAACTAATCGTAAGTTCTTGGCTTTGCTTTACCAGTAGTGTGTAACGTATTATTGCCTTCTGTAAATTTTTGGAGAGGGAGGATGAAAATTTTTTATTATTAAGAATTGGTATCTTCTTCGTCGTTCTCACCTCCTTTCTCTGAATACTGAGGAGATAACATATGAAAATTTGTAAGTTTAAAGTTTTTATTAACGTACATTACAAAGTGCATATTTGTAGGAGTATACGTACATTCATAATATGGTCTTTTTGGGCCCACCACCACGACTGCCACCAACCCAACAAAACCAAAAAACCACGACTTGGAACAAACACCAATCATTATTATTACGACACGTAACATATTATACCTGGGCAAACTGAGCAAGCATATGCAACATGAGTGTGACTCCTCTCCATCTGCACCCAAAGAGAATGGCAAGATGAAAATAAAACCACGTGAATGTTTATCCATTTATCCTTTTTAATAAGACTTTCTCTCGAGTACTTTTGTGAGCTCACCTTGCCTTGCATGTTTCAGCATTTAACTACAGTGTGTGGTGGTGGTGGAGGTTGTGGTAAAGCAAGGAAAGTTCAGGAAGGAGGAATGATGATGAAGAAGAAGAAGAGGCATTACTCAATTTTAATATAATACATACCTAATGATAATAAGTAGCTATCTATATGTATCTCTATCTTGCATTCCTCCCTACTCCTACTTTTTTCTCTCTCTCTCATCTTAATAACGACAATGATGATCCTCCCTTTTCCATCTGTATTCATGTGTGATATACATATGAATATGAGCTTTCGTGTATAATAGAAGACACGAAAAAGAAAAAGTCCATAAGTTCAAGAAGCTCAGAGAAGTCAGCTTGGGTTGCTACTGATTCTGCCTACCACGCACAAAATAAATTGTTAGCTTCACCTCACTACATTAGTTATGTAGGGTATCGTGTGTGTATTTATATTTATATTGCATCAATTTCAAATTACAAATTATTATTTCATGCGTCATACTCTTGGCTGAGCCAGGCACTTGCATGTATTATTATCCGTCATCGACAGTTATTAGACGGTTCACGACTTTTGGTGTTGCTACTGATGTTGTTGCTGGCGTCAATTTTGCTACTGTGACTACCTACCTACTGATAAAGTAGCTTAGCTATTAAAAACTGAGACTCATATGGCACGCAAGCAAATGTATGCGTGGTTGTGGTGCGCCTGTAAATAATAATTTTGTAGACATCACAAATATTTTTTTAGCTGGTTGTTCCTATGATTGAGGTCGAGTCGATGGGACGGGTTTCAAATTTGAGCTACTGTTATTAACTGAAATTCAGATGAGAACCTTTGATTTCATCAGGAAAATCAGAATGACATGGCTTTATAATTTGTATATGAATACAAAATAAGCATTATGCAAGGGATACTCAAGGCTTATCATTGTTTACTCCTCTTGGTCAGGTTTTGTTGAAGCACGTAACAAATTATTCGTGATCTGTGATAAATATGGAATATTGCTAATACTCGCTCCTGCTTTCCTTTTCTAAGAAGTGTTCTCTCACTCGTGAAAGAATTCTTGGTCGTTGTCCATACGAAAATCCATAAGTTCATGGTTTTGATGGTCATCATTACCATCCTGGTATTATCTTTATCATTATCATTTTCATAATATTGTGTATAACATAAAATCATGATGATCATTCAGAGAGGAAGGTCTGAACAGGTCGTGGCTCACTTTTCCAAGCTACTACATTCATCCATCCATCCTACCTTCTTGCATACCGTCGCTATTATTACCATCATGGTTATTAGTGGTGGTATGGTAAATGGTAGCAGCGCAAGTAGCAAAACTTGCGTCTCGCGAGCGAGCCTCCTCGTCGTCCTTTTTATGTTCCTCTCCACTTTTCTTATTTTCTATAATCGTCGTGGTGTGGTGAAGTGAGTGAACGTGGTGTTTGGGAGGTTAAGGTAGCAAAAAAGAAGAGAAGAAGTAGCAGGTAGCAGGATTCAATGGACGAAAAAATGAATGGTTGGTTGAGAGAGTGAGTGGACATAATTGTACAGTTGATCGAGACTTTGATTACTATAATTTATAGAGATAAATCACCAGGGTAATTGCGGGAAATCATGTATTGGTTCAAGCGAGACGTTTACGCGTCATTTTGACAGGGCCTTACTTTGTCTTATGATATCCTGTACAAAATATCATATAACTTTTATATTGAATACACTTGTGCACACACTATGACATACAGCATATATTTTTACGGTGTCCCAAAACGCTCTCCCACTACGTGAGTATGCAACAGATGGAAAACTAAAGCTAACAAAACAAAGATCATGATCGCCAGAACGGCTCGCCACTCCAGATTTTCTGGAAACTAGAAATATGCACAACGTACAAAGTCTGGCGAATTATATTATATGACATTGTCTGCCACATAAATCGGAATTGTTAAACGTGAAAAAGGTAATATTTTACAGCCGCACCACAAATAAAGATTGATGAGTAATGCAAAATAATACGTAAAAATAAGTTTAACGAAGCACATGAGCAGTTTCTTGGGGCCAATGTTGATTTTTTTCTTTCAACCTTTCGGGTCTCGTCTTCATCTTGAGTGTTGGTATCGTAATAAAAATATGCAGCCATTATTCGTCATTATTTTGATTTGATTATGCGTACAACCAGAAGACGAGAGGAGAGCACGGAGAAAAATTTAAATGTGATGATGCCATTAAAGATTAGGAACAACAATCCGCTACTTCACTTGGACGTGTTTGGTAGCTACCTTGATGGATGGTCAGGCTACTTTTGTTTATGTTTGTATACCTCAATTTGTTTCTTGTACAAGATTTGTGTTCCCTAATAGTTTGCTTCACCCATCATGTTAATGGCCATAATAATCAATAATTGATTATTTTCTTGTGATATGCATTTGAAGTTAAATCAATGTGTAAGGAGACGGTTATTCGACCTATCCTTTACTGCCAGCTAGATTTTTCAGATGAATCATGTTTTATCTAAATCTATGCAAAGTAGCTAAAGATTGAGAGAAGGGAACCAGAAACATTCACATCATCAGAGTAATTACCGTATCTTGTATGTTTTTTATATTTGTGATGGTCAATATGCAAATTTGATAACAGGACATTGATTACTCCTCATTTTCTGACGTTTATTGGAACCAACCTCCGGAAAACTGAGCTTAGGTCAGACGGATGGACGGAAGGTTGAAAAATGATGGTAATAAATGGTGTATGTAAAACAGTTAAAATACTTCCGTAGAATGCACATTATATTCAACTGCCGTTTTATGAAACAAATATTATAAGCTGTTGGTCCTCGAAAAAGCTAATTACAAAATGGTCAACAATCGGATATTATCATATTCCAACCAGAGCGTACGCTGTGTAGTTTTTTGTAACGAAATGGGGCAATGTGAAACTTCATTATTTGACAGGATAAGGACAGTTCATTCATTTGAGCAACACAATGCAAAGTTCGTACTTCAGTTCCTTTTTAACTTTTTCATTGTATTTCTAACCCTCAAAAATTAAAATTTAGGTATACCACACGACTTAAGTATAACTTTGAACGAAGAAAGGAAATTGACTTTCTCAATGAACGTGGAGTTGGTGTGTAATTTAGTGTACACGGATACACCTTGTGCGGTCACTGTATAATTCACTCGTAGGTTAAAAAGGATGTGACTTTAATCAAATATAATTTCGAAATAACTGGTTAAAACAGTAAAGAACATAATACATATGGGGGCGAGGGCGAATAAGAAATGAAACGGATATGTAGTTTATTGCTTATGCTTTAGTAAATTTAAGATGGTCTCTTATACTTATACTGCTGTTTCATTTTAAATCTCAATGTGCAGTGCAGCATAAGTATATGAACATAAAGTATCATAAATTTTTTTGTTTCGAAAGACTAGTGAAACGCAAGCAAATCAAGTTGTGCATAATTTTTCATACCCAGCCAGAGCTCATCACTGCTCATGGATGGATGGGGAAATGAGAAATACAATTGATGATGAATTCTGATGGGTGCATGTAAAAATGTCAAATTTATGCCGCTCCGTGATAAGCATCTTCTTGTTGATGTTGCGTTATTGCACTCAAGACGAATAAAAGTTTTGTGAACCTACCAAACCAATACCAAAGTAAACACTGCCTTGTCTTGCTTAGCTTGAAGGGATGAGAATTGTGAATCTTCTTAGTTTTGTTATCATCATCATCTTTTATCAGCTTCTACTTTATATTCATCATCATCATGGTCGTCGTCGTCATTGTAATCACAGGGAGATGAGTCGCTTGTCTCCTTTGACTTGTCTTGTGGCTATCTTTATGTTGTTGAACATGAAAATTGCGAAAGCAAAATGTGTCAGCCACCAACAACAAAACTGCTTGACACAGAATTAAAATTTTTCTACGTTGCTTGGATTGGAATGAATTTATAACATAACATAACATTGTACATCCAAACCACTCAAGATAAATATTGTGTGCCTATGAACACAGCACAACGTCATGTCATCTTCATAATATTCAAGGGAACATGCAGCTATTTGTTTGTGCTAAATTTATCCCGCACTAATCACATCCCAAGAAGAAATATCAATGAAATGTCTAATTTTGTATGAGAAGGAAATTCAACGCGACCAATTTTGAGTTATGATCATGTCCAATCTTTGTAATTTTGAATAAAGGGCATTATTAGCTAAGAGCGTTAAAAATAAATGGTTGATCAACCAAACAGTCACTTCAGAAGTACGTTTACCATTGCACATTTTCTCTTTGTCACTGTCATGTCACTCATTCCTCTTTCTGACAAAAAAAATGGTTGGAGTTGGTTCATTGAAGTTGACTTTTTGGACATAATTACCACGACTCCTCACATAGTTGTCATTGTCAGCATGTGGATGAAATAAAAACTATTTTTCCACACGAGCAGAACAGGAATGAGGAAGGCTTTCAATTTTCTGATGAAAAAGTTACCCAATCATTAGGCATAAATGTAATCAATAAGCTACCAGGCTTGAAAAAATAATAAAAGTCAAAAATTCTTGGTGGTAATTGCTCACTCAACAGTGAATATTACGTAAGTTTAGTCTAGCCCAATATTTTTTGGCTGGGTGCTGAGAACTTGACTGTCAAAACTTACACCAGGCCCAAGCTTATTATTTCTACCCTGTTGCATAAACAGTTTGATGTATTATGTGTGCCTTTCTATTTTCCCTTCTCATTAAAACAGTAGTCAATTTGAAGAGAGACAGAGAAAAACTTTTCGTATAAAAGTTGCCGAAGGTATCCTCATAATATGTACATGTATATACATGTATCCACATGAAATAGTAATGTGGAATGTTTCCAAAACATTAAATCCTGGGAATTTTCTCATTGCTCCTGGATCCAAAAACAGTAGATCAAAACACAATGGAAGAGGAGTGGAGTGGTAAACTCATCAAAAACACTAAAAATTCACCACGTCTCCTCAAAAACATCATCATCACGATCATTATGAACATTGCTATTACTTATTGCACAAGAATTTTCCTAATCATACCACAGATGAATGAGGAGAGCAAACCAGACATCATGAAACCGACTCTCAAACTGCATGTTTATGTTCATCAGGACCAAATGTCCCGCATACATATTTCGTAGAATTTTTTTAACAAAAACCATTAGTTTTGCTAATACCAAAGTTTTTCCAGGCTTGTCCTTTCCCAATCAAAATGATGATGATTATGATATGATGAAAGTGATCTTATAATCATGAGTGCATGTGCATACTCATCGCCGTTGTTTTTACCATTATGTTAGACGCACCCTCTCAATACAAGTGGTGTGTTTACATATTACACACAAAGATTAGTTGCCGGCAGCGTTGCATCGTGGTTGCATGCAGCTGCTTCATAACAATTACTCTTGTCACTGTTGTTTTTGAGTTTTCTAGGTTTAGTGAAGAGGGCTCCTTGCCCTTTCCTGAAGGGATGCGATATATTGGTGACTTACGATACAACGACAACCCAGAATTTCAACAAAAATGCCAATTCAGCAGTTTATGGAGTATGAGACACATAGAATAATACAAATTAGCCACGGTACACTTTTAACAGCCGAATGAAATACCAGGAAAGCGTTAGAGTGAGGTTAAAACTCAAGTTGGTAGATCATTAAACCTATTCATTTGTTTCGACATTCATGCAGGGTCTCCTACTCAACAAATAGTGGGTGACTGAGCCAGTTATTATGACAAACCGTTCCTTCGTGAGCCGTGAGTCAGTTAAAATTAGTAAGGGGATCTCCATTCATCTAACATATTTACATTTTGCTTCAGTAAAACATTGAAGAAGATCCAAAATGTTATTATAGATTATTAGAATTTCGTTCCAGAGCAGCAACCAACTCTATATACCTGAGAGTAGATTGAAACCACGGAAATAAGTGGGAATAGTGATCTAAACAAAATTATTGATAACGATGATTAGATTTCAAACATCATTTGCTTTTCATTTCCTATCATATTCCCTAAAATAATTCACCACCGCATCTTGAATATGTCAAGCTTACAAGGTAGTATTCAATATGTGGATGAATACTTCGAACCATTTCTTGATACCATGCATTTTTGCTTGTGTACATGTTTCTAATTTCCTCCTAACGGTTACAATATGCGGGGCTCTGCAAAATAGCCGAATTATTCTTGCTTTCAAGTCCCCAATCTAATCTGATGCCAAAAACGTGTGTTTGTGTCTCTGTGGCTGGCTCTCTTCTGATTCGTATCATTCATGGGGTTTCATGTTATAGCGCATATTAAATATACTTGTAACGTAACGTAACACAACGTAGTTTCAGTAAATGTGAATGTTACTTCCCCCAAAATTTTCCACTTCTATCACTATCTCCTATTCAAGCTTAATGTGATCTACTTATTTTTTCTCTCTCCGTTTACTTCCTATACATTACTATTACTAGTTACATGCTCGTGGCTAAATTTTCTTGGAAACGAATTTAGGAAGTGGAGCTTTATGACGAACTTATTTTGATGAAAGTAAAAAAAAACCCACTCTCACAAAAAGAACCATGCATACTCAAATGGGAACGCTTTGGTGATACCAAGTAGGTTTCCTTGTTTTGCTTTGTGACTAAGGAAGCTTCTGAAAAAAACGATCCAAATTTTTTCTTCATCTTTAGTGAGAGTAGTCGACTCTCTTAAATTACGTATCTCTTTTTATACATCCTCTGCAATCTCTCCAGATGTTGGGAAAAAGTATCAAGAAAAGATCCCTTTCTCTTGACTCACTTCTTATTTCCCCCTAACAACTTCGTTAATAATCAAGGGATTCTTAAGGGCGATGAAGGAAAATGGAAAAAAGGCTCTTATTTCTTGGACCTTCTGTATCTCACCCTGAGAGCGTTGTGTACTTTTTTCAGAGAATTAGATCAGAGGAACAGACTCTCATACGTTGTGGTGCAACCTCTATGCACGCCAACCAGACCAAACCAGAAGCTTCTAACTTTCTCTCTCGCGTCGTATCCAATATTCTTAGCATCGCACCGTTAGCTTTCCACTCCCGAGCTCCCTTTCTCTTTGGAGATTTTTGTCATTGAATCTGACTTAAGGAAATGCGTTTAAAAACAGGACTGGGAGAAAATTG
Source organism: Orchesella cincta (assembly GCA_001718145.1). Taxonomy (NCBI): domain Eukaryota; kingdom Metazoa; phylum Arthropoda; class Collembola; order Entomobryomorpha; family Orchesellidae; genus Orchesella; species Orchesella cincta. Next base: position 3,240 of record LJIJ01000219.1, on the reverse strand, counting down.
GACAGTCCCTAGATGATTTTCCTAGGTAATATACTTATGAATGTACGTACAAACGTTGTTTGAGACTTTTTCCCTTCATCTCTGTTTTTCTCTTGGTAGGAAAAATTGGAAAAAAGTATCTATATCTTAGCCAGTCTAATAAAAACCTAGGAGAATAAAGTTGTTTTGACTCTAACGAATTTGGGGGTAGGCTTGGCTTGGTTTTGGGGCTACTTTTGACGGTACGCTTACAACATACACAAAATCTCCTTGTGAGATATTACAACATATAGTGGTTGGCATGGTGGTGATGGTAAAGAGGACTTAGTTGAAGCTCCAATTTAAAAAGGGAGGACTAAAGAATTGCTAAATTTTGTCTTATGCTTGAGTCCCCACTTGAGAGCTAAATCAGAGTACTTGTTCTCCTCCGAGCCTATTTTTTTCTCGCTCATACTTCGTATCCGTATTTTCTTGTTAGTGATGGTGAAACGGAAAGAAATTGGAAGAGAAGGGAAAAAGCTCTAAGGTGTGGGCTTAAAAACGAGAGAAAAGAATAAAATGAGAGAAAGAAGATGAGGGAAAAAGGAATCAGAAAGAGTCAGAGAAGCCTAAAGAAAAAAAAATGTGCAGTGGGATAGAAAAATAAGGAGATGAAAGTGGTAAAGCAACTATTGCACCAGAAGGATATATAATATGGTGGTGATGATCAGTACGCTGCTATGACTTCAAAAATATATGTACATAAAGTACTATTTACATTGTACATACATGTGCATTTTGTACATATGCATTACCAGCCAGTTACGACGTATGTACTTTCATACATCTGGATAAAAATTCAGTTTTTTTCTCGTCTTACTTGCTTTTTCTTTTCTCAACTACCGTATTTTCTTTTTGCACACGAGGAGAAATAAGAATTAGATAAAATGAAGGAAAAGCAAAGGACGTTCACGGGAAAGGAGAAGCTACAAGAGAGAAAAATGAAGTGGCTCATCTTTTCCGGTTGTCTGGCTCTTATTACTGGGGAAGTAAGGAGAAGACTAAACTTTTAAGAATTAGGGAAACCAGGTCTCTTTTTCCATCCTGTGTTTTTCTTGACTCTGAGGTAGTGTTGCAGACACACATGCATGATGATATGAGACGATGGGTCGGAATAAGCGACTCCACTCTATGAATATCTATGCATGCATCACAAGAATGGAGAGCTCCCAAACTTCTCAACTTATTTTTCCCAGCTTTCATCTTCATTCACTCTTGTTTCTCCCTCATAATGTGGAGCTCTTTCACGCGGATCCTTGAATACGAAATGTGTAGGCCATAGTTGAATATGCAAAAATTCCCGTTCACCTTCACTGAGTTTAGTGTATGAACAAAACCAGAAAGAACCAGATCGTTGATGCTCTGGGTACTTTTACCAGAGCATTTCTGTAATATTCCCTTTGCTTTCCTTTGAATAAAATAGTGCTTGGTTCAGCTTTAAAAAAACGCGTGTGTATGATACACATGTGTGTGTGAGTTATGGTTAATGGGGAGAGTACAATGAACTTGTTTGCATCCCTGAATTTCGATGTGGAAAGCTAAGAAAAATTTTCAAGTATCCCAGTCCGCCCGTACTTTATAAGCACGTGTTCCATAAACATTCAGCTGATGCTGTGGAGGATGGATGATGTCTTTTCACCAAATTTCTGCAGGTGTACGCAACTATCTTTGTGAGCAGAACAGAAAACGATTTCTTCGCTTGATTTACCTACATTAAACCTCATAAAAATATTTTTGTCATGCTATTGCTTCGTTTTAAATTTACCATTTCATTTCACAAGTGGCCGGGTTCGTATCTCAGCACCGAATTTGCATTTGGGCAGAAACGAATTTGTCAATGAATTGAAAACGAGCACAGTAATAGAACGGGACATGTAGATTTACCAAAAAATATTTTCCCCTTTCGTGACTGGAAAAGTGCGAATGTTGATAATAAAAATTTTCTTGGCTTCAGTGGTTCGCTTCCGAAAAATTCTCACAGTCAGTCATATCATATAACACGAAATAGCGCTGAATTTTTTCGTCCTCGGTAGGCAAGCAGTAAATGCCTCATAGATAGCACACCATATTAGGAAAACCAAAACTCTAAGCATCTTTGCCTGTCACAATAAAAACTCGCAAAAAATATTGTTTTGTTTCTGCTGGCGGTCAAATAAAGCATGCTAATTATTACCGACATTAGCACAGCCGTCTATTTCGAAAGTTCATTACTAGGGGATCCTTGCATTGCATTGTGTCTTGTATCAAACGACGCGACAACATATAACCACAATACACAGCCTGTTTTCAACACTGTCATTTTCATCTCATGCATCATCCTCATCATAACTTAGCCAGGCAGCCGCAGCTACCATAAATTGTTTGATTTTGATGATGCATAATATTCAAAGTGTTTCTTGCTCAACGCTAATATGCATCAACATCATCGTAGCTGCATAAAACATCTCTTTCGGTAACATGTGACTAGTCAAAACCCTTACGGATAGGAATAACTCATCTGACTATCTGTGTATATCAATGTATTTCATTAACTCGCATATCAGCCAGCTAAAACGAAGGTAAAAGTAAGTTGCCGATGCCAAAGTTATTGAGAAATGGGATTGTGAGTGAGTAAAATCGAGTTTAAGTAGTCATGCTGAAGAAGACGAGGAAGATGTGGATGAATGTGATATAGGAAATAGCACGAGGAGCCGGGGAGTAAAGTCAGAAGAAACGAGAAGTGGAAAGAGCGAGAGAGTGAGTGAGGAACAAGAAAAAGAAACGAGAAGTTAGTATAAAGTAGTTAGTTGAAGAAGTAATATAGTAGTAACTCTCTTTCCACCACCAGCAAAAGCAATGGCAATGATGATGACGATAACGATGGCAACGTGAACAGCAGAACCAGCAGTAGCAACCGCATGTTGTGCAACTCACAATATGAATGTATAACATTTATAAATCGGATTCTTATATCCACGAGAATTTTGTGAATGTAATGGTGTGTGTATACAAGCATGTATGCATGTACACAGTGTTCTCTCTCCTCGCCTTTTTCGATGCAAAAGGGAAAAACATAAAAAAGGGTCTTGGGTGAAATTGGAAATTGTAGGACCGTTCCAAGAAAATCTAGTTAAGAGGCTCCTCCTCCCCAAGAGAAAATCGATGAGACCAATCCGATTCTGAGCTGGAACGTCTTTGCCCATCGCACACTTGCACTTGTACACCACACACACTCCACTCCCA